>JANRMR010185166.1:0-11225 GCA_025434825.1 Bergia sp. 'catenularis'
CCGAAAGGGCCCGCGGCCTACAACTCCAAAACCATTAAAGGTATTAATACTAAATTTGCCATGGTAAAACATTAAGTAAAAATCAATTTAATGATCGTCATATGACGACATAAATTCGCTATCTTGAAATTGTCTAGCGGCCATCTTGGATTTTTTGACGCCAAAAAGTGTCAAATGTTCCTCGATAAAGTTTAGGAAAAGTCACAAAATTGTGGCCTTGTACATGAAATGGTTCTTTCGCTAGAAAGGTTGCAAGATGGCGCGAGCACTTTCAGCACCCTCTACCTTCCCCCCCCCCCCTCCTAGTCTGAATAGGGTTAAGTACGTAATTTGAAAACTTTTAAGTTATATAAAAATAGTGGCAAAGGTAAATACAGTCCAAACAATAGAACATTATGTAAATTCTTATGAAAGGTTGATACCATGAGTTCCCAGTCGTATTACTTAAGATATTGCTCAAAAGTAGGTATTGTCACAAAGTCAAACAGCGGTTTGTTTATGGCTATCTAATAACATGTAACTATGTAAGCATTCGAAAGCGTTCGCGCGATCGCATATTGAAATATCCGCACAGCTCAACGTAGCGATATAGCATGTCCGAATTAAGATTTATATATTGTGACTGTAAACAAATTGAACACGCATATTTTCGGGGTCTTTACAATACTCTGTAATTCTTATCTTTCTTTCCTTTCCCAAACATTTCTTTGCTCTGCATATTTTCTATACACGCTTTTTTTAAAATAAGAACCAGTAAATATTGCCGAGGCTTACTGTTCTTAATTTTTTGACGACTTCAGCCTCAAATTGTTCTTAATTTGTTCTTATTTCTATGAGCGGTTTGAATTGAAGAAAAACTAAAATAGAAACAAGGCATGATACAAACATGCATCATTTGGGACAATGATTTCATAATACATCAATGAGAAACATCGTGAATCTTTTTGTGTTTTATATTGTACTGCTAAGTTAAATTACGAGTTTCAGTCAAGTTTCTACCTGAAAAGTTTTTATAGTTATCGATCATCGGCCTGAGCTTGTTCTTAAATTGTTCTTAAATTTTGGCGAATTTGAGCCTCGTTGTTCTTATAAAGTTGTTCTTATATTTAAAAAAAGAGCGTGTATTTCAAACAAGTTTATAACCACTAATACCTTTGCGCTGATTCAAGATGTCAACTGTTTATCATAAAAGGAAATTCAATGTTCAAGAACTTTTTAATATTGTGCAGGTTGGGTGTATTGACTGTGCTTAAAAATACACTTATATTTTTAAGAAGAAAGGAGTTGCTCCTTATATTACTCAGCATTTTTATATAAATCATGATTTTTGTTCAGAAACTAACACAACAAAACCGGAGAGGCGTTGACAAACACGCGTTTCAAAATGTCCGCTAGGGCTGTATTTTTGCTCTTCACCTCGACCATAGCATTATCTTTTGCCGTTAATTACGAAAACTCAGAAGTTTTAGACAATAAGTACAAGTTTTTCTGGACGTACAATTCAACTGAAGAAAATCTGTACTTCAAAGTTGAAGTTGACGCAGGCGGTTGGGTTGGACTGGGCTTTTCAGACACAAGCTCGAGGATGTCAAACTTGGATTGTGTTGTTGGCGGTGTGTTCGCTGGTACTGTGGGATATTTGAATGTAAGTAGAAATCCATTTGGCAATGTTATTAGAATCTACAAAAGGGATAATTTTATTCGTTCCACTTTAGTTTAACTAAACTAACTATGCAAAGGGTACCGGTCGTACGCCTTTTTACTATCAGAACATTTTAGTATTTTTTGACGATGTTACCTCAAACATTTTTTATGTGTTCTTTATTTTTTTGAAATTTTAAAATGGCTCTGTATACCATGCAGAATCGGTCTGTTTACCAGATTCAAATGTAAAACTTCATTGCTCTATCGCAAAATTTTATTAGCCAACTCTCCCTTCGGCCATTTTCAAAATTCATAGAAACAAACGTTTCTTTCGTATATAGTCTAAAATAAAGATAAAAATTAACATAAAAATTGTCGTTTTTATATCGCAATGTTCTGATAATTGGAAAAAAGTAATTACAAAAAAGTATTTATGATTCAGTAGTGCTTTTTTTCAAGATAAAAACAAATAATGACTACTACCAACATTTAAGGACAATTCTGAATTAGACACTGCAAAGGTTGCTTTTAATATTTAATATTTAACATTTAATATTGAGTTTTATTGAAGCGGATTACAGTTATAATAATGCTAAAGCGAATTTATTATTGAATGGCCTAAAGAAAAAATTGTAAATTCACTTAATATATTCTTTGTCTAATTAAATTTGTTTGATCTGAATATATTTAGAATACAAAACCTACATGAATGATTTATGAATATTTATGTTTCATTTATGAATATACTATTTCGAATGTTCTAGATCTACAACACAGTAAACTGGCTTGGTTGTCATCACGCCGTAAATGTCTTCGCTATTTCTGGTGGCAATGGAAAATGGAAAAAGCCAATATATCGCTTCTAATTTATTTCAAGAAAGTTTCTGTTTACGTACTTAAGGTTAAGTAAAAATTTATATTAGTTTATCGTCCGGGGTCACCAAAATAAGGAGGCGGGAGCCGAGGGTCTTATTATTTACTATTTCTTCAGTTTTTGTTATTTTATGGAAGCAGGCTCAGAGTCCTTTATGACTCCCCACCGATTATGCTTGGTAGTAGTAGTGAACCTTTATTAAAAAGCATGGTAGACCCGTCAATTGCAAAAACAACTGTTATCAGTGGGTGCCCTGATAACACTCTGATTACACTCTGCCTTTGAACTGCACCCAGCTGTTTCATTTAGTAAACTGTAAGGCATACAAACTGCACCCAGCTGTATATATGTATGTAATATATATATTAGTTTAGCGTCCCCGCCCGCCTTTGATCGTTTATATATATTAGTCTGACACGAAAAAAAAAGCAACATTTTTGCCATCTAACAGAAACTAAAAATTCTCTAACCTTTAAGAACTATGTTTTTGGAGCACAGTATTATTTGGAAACTTTACGGCTGAGTTGATATCCAGAGATCGGCCAACGTCTATGACTCGTCCGAGACCGATGTTTCAACATTTTCTTCTCTGAACGAGTACTAGCACATTTAAAAAACGGCATTTTCTCGACACGTTTCTCGACACTGATCACAGTATAAACTCTCTGTCTTTACAATAAACAAGTGAACCAAAGAAAAGCAGGGATGAATGATCAACTTTGCAACATGTCTTTTCTGTCTGTATACGAAATATGATCTAGGTGACATGATCGGACCACATATGTGATATACATGTTCATTCGTGGCTTTTCAAATATAATACATATGAGAGAAAGTAAATAACAAAAATAAAAAGGATGCGACAAGCAAAACGGAGGCCGGCGGGGACGCTAAACTAATATATTTTTTTAATGACGCTTTGGCTTTTGCCACAACTCGGAAAACGATGGGAAAACAATGTTTTAATTTAATGATTAGCAAAAGAGATCAGGCGGTGACATTATGAACGATCTTCACATTCATTCTCTTTGGTGTTAAACATAAGTTAGCGTCAGCAACACGCAAAATATTGTGTTACGCATTAACTTAAACTTTATGTTGTCACCATTTATTTATAATATCTATATCATCAGATCATTTTGTTATTAACTTTTAAAGAAGTTTGTTAAGTCATGACACATGCAGATCGATCATCTCATGTGATGAAAGTATCTTATTTATCATGATGCAGCGAGATTTGTGGTTTGGTCTCCAAAACAATAACACTTTTTTATATAAACCTGAATTCAATCAAACCCATTTTTTCAATCTAATCAATTTTTAAAGAAATTTCGTTCACACGCTCAGCAAAGAAACGAATATACTGTGTATAATAATGGAAAGAGAATGTACGATTCAAAATTAGAAATATCAAGAATTTCCTTGAATTGAGTAGAGAAGTATGTATATAGGTAAGTGGTGAACGTCAAGTCAACTTTTATTGTCTTTTTTATTTTCAACATCGAAAGTTGGCTGAAGTGTTGCTGTAGATGTTGGACTACATATAAATACCGCTTCCTCCATAGTGGATGAGATATGGCGTTAGTCGTCATTTGAAAACAAAAATGTTTTCCGATGACTGAGGAGAACTCAGGAACACTCATTTGTATAGGTCCACTAATGCACTTCTATTTTAGAGGTGATACTATGTTATACGTTTAACGAATTAAAAAAAATCCAGGTTTAAATTTTAGGTCTTTTTACAATCCACCGGTTAGAATTCTTTTTTTTAACAGTATTACGACTAATCTTTTAGGTGATTTTACGACTTACCTTTGGCTCTATCATGACCCTCGATACTAGGTTTTCAGAAACTAATTTCTAATCTGAGAAATCGTTTTGAATATTGCGCGTGGTTGCTTGAGATTTTTTGTATCCGCCTTGTACACCCACATCGAAATATTCTTAACCCGCGCATTCGGAAGCAAGAGTAAGCAAAATATTATTAATTGCGGAATTTAGGACTCGAACATAAAAATAGTTTTGGTACGTTGTTTCTTTCGTTTTGATACTGAGATCAAGTAGCAAGTTTTTTTATGAACCTGAATAATGCCGTAATGGGTCATGTATAACGAGCCAGCTAATTGCTTCGGGCCATACAAAACAGTCTAACCTCGACTGAACAAGGGGAGAAGGGACGGAGGAGGGCAGTTTACCTGCCTGCTCAAAAGGTACCATCCCAGTAGTTTGATAGACTAGTAAAGTTGTTGTTTTTGGCTGGTTTTTTTTTTTTACTAACGAATGTTACAAAACAAAATAGTTCAAGTTTGTACTCACCATATTGATTACATACATTTTTTACAAAGAGAAATAAACTCAAAACATTAATTACATGAGAAAAAAAGAATTACAATCTTAGAGTTTCTGGCAGACATTTTTACAATACAAATAAAGAATGGAAATAACTACAGAACTAAAGTAATTAGTAACTAAGAAGTTTGAAAAATAAATTCCTAATAGCTCAAGATAGAGGCCATACATCAAGCAGACGAGTACAGGATATCCTAGTAGTAGTGACTAATCTAGAGGATACTCTGCACATACATCTTTGGTGTTCTGAGGGATTACAGAGAAGACGAGAGACGATTTATGCATAAGCTAATATTATGCAGATAGAGTCCGATATTGAACAGAGACTGAGTAGCTGTTAATTTTAATATGTTTTAGTTCTTTACTGAAAAGAACAAGCGAGTGACATTTTTTAATCTCACAAGGAATCGCATTCCATAAAATGGCTCCGGCGAAACGAACAGATCGTTTCCCATACTGATCAGAGTTAAATGAGTTGATGTATATATTATTCTTTTGAGCTTGCCTTGTGTAAATGCTATGTATCTCGCTTAAAGAGTATAGTAATCACAGAAACATGAAGGGAATTGCTTTTTATGCCAGAGATATTTAATTTTATTATTCTCAGGAATTTGAAAATTGGTTCGCTGTAAGAACGTGGTTCAGAAAAAGTTGATATTCTGAGAGCTTTCTTTTGGAGGGTGAAAATTGGTTTTAGATGAGATGGGTATGTAAGGCCCCATACTTCAATACCATATATGATAAAACTATGTATTAATGCATAATATACTGTCACAAGGACATCAATAGACACATAGTATCTGAGTTTGGATAAGATACCTGCAGATTTAGCTATTTTCTTGGATAGCTCAAGGATATGAGTTTTCCAAGATAGGTTAGAATCAATTAAAACACCGAGATATTTAACAGAATTTGTTTGACGAACTGATTTGTTATTAATAAACAAGGATATAGTCTGATCTGTTTTTTTCCTAGGAGAGTGAAATAAGACAAAATCAGTCTTTTCATGTTTAAGGCCAGTCGGTTAGTACATAGTCTTTCTGAGACATGCTTAAGTTCTATATTGAGAGTAGATTGGATTAGGTCCAGGTTATTTGAAGAAAAATATATATTAGTATCATCAGCAAACAGATGAAATGTTAGTTTATCAGAGCAATTATGTAGGTCATTAATATATAACAGAAATAAGATAGGTCCAAGAACAGAACCCTGGGGTACACCACAAGAAATTGGTTTAATATCTGAAGTATGACCATTAACATATGACATATTGACATCTACCTGACAAATACGATTCAGAGTCCGAAACTCGTCCACCATGTCACACCTCATTGAAAAAAAACTATGAATTAAACAGACAAGTTCTGGTAATCACATTGAACACAACGTTTATAGCTTGCTTGCCAATTTACAAATCTAACTTATAAACTCATTCAAACTGACATGACAATTTATAATTTGACCTGTTAATAAAAACAGCAAAGATTAAAAACAGCAGCCATTTTGAGACCTTTTCGCGCGCGCAAGGTTCTCTGGGATAGCAACACGTAAGAGCCGACTACCACGTTATATGAAATTGATGCAAACTGGGCGACGTTCCAGGCACAATTTCAGTTGATAGCAACGACTAGTTGACATCTCCCCTTGTCCTGCTCCCCCAGCCAGAATTCCAGACTCCATGACCGCTGGTTTCTTGAATAACAGGTTTTCCCATTTTGTCCATTCAAATACAGGACTATCACGTGGATGGAACAAACAGACCAACCAGGGACCTGACACAGTCCTACAATCTGGAGAGGTCAGAGGAAGTTAACGGGAAAACCACACTGGAGCTGAGCCGCACGCGAAACACATTCGACAGCAATGACATGTTATTCACGGTAAACCGATTAACATCTTTTTATGAGCAGGAAATCAGTTTGTTTCCATACTTCTACGTTGGAGTTGAGCCGCAAGTGAAACACGTTTGACAGCAATGCCATAATGTTCTATAAGGCTTTGTCTGGCCAAACGCGATCTACACTCGCCTCTTTACCAGGCCTCTTTCTTTCTCTGTACGTACGGTCAACAACAGCAAAGATTGTTTTCGGTCACGTCATCGGTCAATTCAATAAATTTGTGCCCAGCCTCCAATTCAACACAAAAAGCGGAAAAAAACGAGCAGGGACTGGACTAGTAGGACTTTGAAGTTTTACTGTATTTACATTCATATTAATTTTACCTTTGCGCTATAGCATAGCTTTTTTGATATTAACCTTTGAAATTTTAACAAAATGTCAGGACACCCCATATTTGTAATTTTAACCCGAAAAGCACATTAGGGAGGTTCAATTAAAACTGCTGGGCGAAACATCATACGTCAGTGATAGCTCCCAACAGCATTAATTGATAACTTGCATGCCCGTTCATCATTGTCACTTAGACCAATGCAAAATATAGAGGAGGCGGCTTGAGATCAAGCCTCCTCGCATCTAGTTTTGCTTCAATATCAATTTGATCTCTTACTGTAATTATAAATTTATTGTGTGGATAAAAAGTAAAGAAAAACCCACGTCCCGGCTTCACCTCGATTGAACTATGTTTATTAATTCTCATAGGTTGGTAAAGAAGTGTATGTAGCGTTCGCTTATCATAATAGCCAGGAGGCCACAGACAGCAGCTCGTTTCCATACCATGGCAGTGGGCGGGGCTACAGCACCAAAAAACTTGTAATTGCTTCGGTGGCTACTCCCAAACCAGCCACACGCGCTCTAAACATGACAACGCCCTCCCCAATTGCTGGTAGCAACTCGACAAATGTCACCACAACTGACCAGGCGACTACAAAGCGAACAACAGTCATTACTCCAACATCTCGATCCCAGGGAATACAAGCTATTACATGCTCAGCAGTGCTTTTTGTACTATCTTTAACTTTTGCAATTTCCTTTTAGTTTTAAACAAGGATCTTGATAAACTTGCAATAACTAAAATCTACGTATCATTTGACAGACACTGGAGCTAGAAAGGCGGTAGCCTCCCCGCAGACTGCTATTCTCCTTCACTGCGAGAGGTCTCTCCCTCGGAGAACAATAGTCTGCGGGGAGGCTGGAAAGGCAGCTGATACAAACAAATGTAAAGAACGGTTAATCAAACTAAGCCGTCCACAAAGTGTGGTCACGAATGGCAGAAACTGCAAACTTTTGCTTCTGGTTGCTTTTGCAGTTCCTTCCCTTACGTTGTTCTTAAAAGATTCTTGATTACAGATCTGTTACAAATTGCTGACCTGGTTTCTGTTGTCGTTCTACTTTGGTTTTGCAGTTTAACCTTTTAAATACTTTCACCGATAATCACCCAACCCTGCCCCCCTCCCCCCTCCAAAAAAAGAGATACTCCAAGGTTACTCCTTAACGATGAGGGCTAATTCTATGAAGTTTTCTGAATTTTCCTAGGTTTTATCGACAGAAAATTTTAAATCAATTTCGTTACTACGGAACTCTTTTTGTTACTATGGCAACTGCGTTTGTGATTGACACTTTTGTCAAAAAAGTATATTTTTCTAGAAATATAATTTAGTTTTAAAAAAATAGATCTGGGTAAGCTAAGACTATTTATGACATCTTTAAGAACTTTTAAATCAAATCAGGCAATTTTCTTGACGTCATAAAAGATCCAATAACTTAATGAATTCAAGTCGGCAAGATACATTATGGACTCATCATCAGTTAGACGCAGGTTAGCAAGTTGCTAGCTCTGATAAGATATAAAAAAAACTTTAGGCGGGACAAGACCGCCCTACAACCGGTATATTTGAGAAACTTTAACCCAAAAAGTAAACTTTTAACACTGTTTGAGAATTTTCAGTGTCAAAAACTTGTTTTTATTGTGTTTTTTAATTACAAAATTTTTAAAAAGACTTCAAGCGCCAAATGAATTTGCTTGGCAAATGATATTTTTCAGTAAAGGAAGCCAAATTCAGGCGAATAATTAATAGTCATATATTGATATGTACTATGATGACGCTGAAATAAAAGGAAAATCATGATCAGTAACTCATTATCAGCAGGATACGTAAATGTTTACAATTCTGCAACTGGATTGGTTTTCATTGAACCCTTGACCAATAACTGCAGAGTGATATAAGCCTTGTTCGTGATTTGCAAGTATTATTTAAAGTATACATGTGACAAGCCACTGTTAAGCGAAGAACTACTTTACTGTGTTGTTTAACTCCGTTTCAGTTCCCCTGCTCCTTTTCAGTTTGAGGATGACCATTTCATTACTTGTTGGGGTCTGGCGGACAAAATTTGCCGCTAGCGAAAAATACCAGGGATTTTTTTGGCAGGAATCGATGACGTAATAAATGTATCGATGTAGATCAGAGTTCCTGACAGTAGCAAAGATGTCCTGTCAACAAAACTGAATGCATTTTTCAGACCTTAAAAATTGGTGGGAGACTGGCTGTTTCAATAAAATCGAGCAGTTAGGATATATATCTGGGTATTCAATTAAGATTTAAAAGATATACTATCCTATATTTCAATTGCGCATCAAAGTATCGAATGAATAAAATAAGCACAACTTGTGAGTACACTAGTTTTAGGTCGAAAAAACTTGGGGGGGGGGGGATCAATTTGACCCCTCCCATCTCCCCTGCCCTTCCTTGGACGCTTGAAGGTTAAAATGAAAAAGAAAATAACTCGGAGACATTTCATTGCCTCGATGCCTAGTCCAAAAACAAACTATTTATATGACTTCAGTGAAAACCGACATTTTACCTCCACCTATACCTATGACAAGACACAAACTGGAGTCCCATAATCATGTGCGTTTTGGATACTAGGAATTCTTTACTTCATTTTATATGCGTGAACGACGCTGCAACGCCTGAAATCACAGAGCGTGTTTTGTCTCTCTTCAAAAGGGTTTTGTTGCTACCTTCAACTTCAGCGCCACAACTTTTGAAGCAAAGAAAATCCGCGAACTACAAGTATTTTGCTCAAGCTGTTGTGCGCCGTGCCTCACGTTTAAATGAATTTCTAGATATTCAAAACTAAAATGGCAACAATTTTATTGATATTGAAAACACATTGAAATTGAGGAGAAAAACGGAGAAATACTCGATAGGGTGGGGGCATGAATGACACGAGACAACGTTTTGGACGGTGGAGTGATAATTTTACTATTGTATCTTGATACATACGTATTATTCATCGGGATTGTTCGACAACTTGGTAAACTTTTCATACTGGTACTCGTTTTCAAGTTCTACGTTTGCCACTGCTCAAGTTTAAAGTAATGTTTCGGCTTATGCTCATAAAAATAATCAAGCAATTTTTATTAAGAATTTTAAAATAGGGGAGCAGTTGTTAACTATAACGTATCTTTTCCTCTTACATTGACATGTCGAAAGACTACTGCATAAGGTCTCAAAACAAATGACGCAGAAGATGTTAGTTAATTTTGTTTTATTTGCTGACTTTATCCAGAAAGAAAAATTGTGGGCTTTCCTCATCATGAAATCACTTTACAATTCCGGCTACCGCGGCGATAGTTCTTCAGTACATATTTTAAAACATCGCAGAGCGTAGTGCATGTTTGTATTTGTTGAATAGGCAAAGTTATGAAAGAGAAACACCGGTTTATTTAACAAGATAAAATAGATTTATGTCCTTCTGTACCTCTCGATCTAAACTACTACTGCATGATAAATAAAAGAGAGGCCAACACCAACAGGACTGGGGACAAAGCGAGAGCACGTGACCCATGGGAAGTGGGAGCTTGTTTTGGTTGTTGTGAAGTAGGAGCCTGTGTTGATTGCGGTCCTGGTTGTTGGGAAGTAGGAGTGTGTGTTGATTGCGGTCCTGGTTGTTGGGAAGTAGGAGTGTGTGTTGATTGCGGTCCTGGTTGTTGGGAAGTAGGAGTGTGTGTTGATTGCGGTCCTGGTTGTTGGGAAGTAGAAGCTTGCGTTGATTGCTGTCCCATTTCTGTTGAGCCCACGCTTGTAGCAGTGGTTGGAGCGACAGGAACAAAGACATGCTTGGTTGAACTATATCCCCTTTTGCTGTGGTAAGTCAGGGTGTCTTGAGATGTGTGGTAAGCCCAGGCAATGTATACTTCCTTACCTGCCTGTGAAGACAGACTTATCAAAGTTAAAATGTTAAAATATACTTGAGGATAACACTTAGATCCACTTAGTAAAAGAGTGCTCTAAACACCGCCGGGGCGTAGAGCGGGCAATAAAATTGATGAAAGATGGAGTTTAAAACATTAAAACGTTAAAATATTAAAATCTGTAACTCGGGTGATCATCAGACTAAAAAAAATGCACTAGTAGGGCTTAAAAATGCAAGCATAAAATTTGTTTTCATAACGGCAT
>JANRMR010185177.1:0-11224 GCA_025434825.1 Bergia sp. 'catenularis'
ACTAATCGCCCCTTGTTTGTGACAATGGCTGACAAGGGACAAAATACGCAGTTTGTCTTGAGAGAGGGAAAGTGGAAGCTGGTCATTGAAGTCCCTCCATCAAAGCTTTTGTTGGTATGAGCATTTTCTATTTATCACTTAAGTTGCACTCTAATAGGCTTCGCCCGCCATCTTTTCACGTTTTGTAATTTGTAACTTCAAATTGAAAATTTTCCAACCACGGCAATCTTGATTTGTATTTAATTTCTCACCTTTTAAAATGTTATTATTTCGAGACCTGAGTTCTAAATGTAATAAACAAATAAATAGTGCTCATAGAAATAGTGTGATTTTTGGTTTTAACTGATCTGTAAAAATATTAAAATCTTTGGACAGTTCAGTATAGCTCGGGTGAAGAACACAGGCGGTGTTCTCTAATTTTGTAAATATATAAGTCATCAAATTTTTAAACTTCATTCCAAAGATTTTGGTATTTTTACAGATCAGTTAAAACTAAAACCAAACTATTGTTATTATGAACACTGATCGCCCGAACAGTATGTAAATAGTGCTAACAATGATAGTAGTTTAGTGATAGCTGTCATCAGGTTATGTAACTTTATGCAGTCTTAGTTCAATATTATGCAACGAAAATGAGATATCTGATTTGAATATCGCACACTAAGCAAACAAGTAAGAAGCAACGAAGTAGAGTATCAGAGATGTTCTTCAAAGACGTTTTAAGTGTGAACGACATCACCAGTTCCTTTAAAGTGCATATTAGCTCAAAAATTATTTTTCTGTGGTAGAACCATTTTGCAATGTTAGTTCGATTGAGCCAAAAAATAATTAAAAAAATATTAAATTCTGCTGGTTTTATCTTACTTCAAAGTTGCAAAAATACACCTTTTTTAGCACCCATGTGTATTTTGTCCGAGCAGCAGAAGCCTGAGTCGAAAAAGCCTGGTGACGTTAATTTGGTGAGTCCCCTGCAAAGATCCAGCACCTGCGTCCATGTTTACTTTCACATTCAGGTTTTTTAGTGTTTTATAGATCAGATCTATATTTTTGAGTTGAAAATGGGGAATCCTCGTGTGGTTGGAGCAAGCAGAATACTTATCAACCAGGAAACGCATGCATAGCATACCGTTAATGCATTTTATAGCGATGAACCAGAAACGAAGGCGGAAACATTGAGTCGTTCAACCCACTAGTGCCTAGTGGAAAGACTCAAAGCACTTCGATCCCGAAGACTATTAGACACTTTTCAGCCAGATTGATGGAACAGGTTCAACATATTAAGAACGGCTGATTGCAAACAGTATTGATATTACCGTACTGCCTTCTGAACAACTCGCTCGAGTGAAGCCGCACATAATCAGAAAACTGAATTGTCAGTCAGGTCAAGACTCAATCATTGCCTCTTTGCAGTTTATGGTGCAGCAGTTCACATCACCAGCAAAAGGAAATGCATTAGATCCCAAACAAAGAGACCATGGACTACACACAAAGCACCGTGAAAAAGGACAGCCAGTTAAATCACTTAGCAAACTGAACTGCTTTAAAGATATCCATCATCTTTTGCGCATGCAAAGATGAAAAAAAGATTGAGACTAAAGGAAACTTTGTCTGATTTATCTGCTTTGAAAAAATATTATTCAAGTTAATTTAGTGTGAAAAAATTCGGTTAGTCATTATATTTCACTGTTATAAATTCTGGTATGTAAATACCTACCCATTTCACAGTCAAAACATTTCAGGCAATCAAAGACTTGCAATAACTATCATTGAAATTCCCCATCCCAGCCCAAAAGCTAAGAATCAAATTGGTCGCTGTAAAAACTTTTAGAATGTCTATCAAATTGGTGAAATATCTCCCATCACCGACGCCTAAGTGCAGTCAAATTCACAATTTTCAGAAATCTGTCTAGAAACATCATCGGAAATGATTTTTTTTCTAGAGCTCAATATATTTTAATAGCGGAACTTCCTTGAGTGCAGCTTCACAAGGCGCTGAACTCAGTTGTGCTCTGTGCATGGCTAGTCTCGCTACCCAAGTATTGTTTCATTCATTACGAAAATATTTAATCTGTCATACTGTAAAAACTTCCTTTTCAAAAACTGCATTTATAATATTCCTTTTTCAAGCCCTGCTTAGCATACTCTGGTAATTTGTAAACACATGATGCTTACTCAACAAAAACTCGCTCTTCTATACCTGGGTATCAAACTTAAATTATTAACAAGATGCATTCATGTTTAAAGATTTGTTAGAATTAGTATCTTTCTGTTGACGGGAGCTAGGCAAAGCTTTTATTCATATCTGATCTGGTATCAGTTGGAAATATTCCAAGAAAAATCTTAAAATAACTTTTGGAAAGTCCTGGATCGTCAGTGCTGTGAAATAGTAGAAACCCTGGCTGCATGTACCAAGTGGTGTTTTGGATTAGGGTAGCAAAACTTATTATTAACAAGCTAATCTCAATAAATCTAATTTGAACATACATATAAGATAAACAAACACTGGAGGATATGTGAGCTTTGTTTCTAGCTCCAAAGTTGACATGACAAAAATTTCTTTCACTTTTTTTTATGTAATCACAGTTTTTGGTGTTATTAAAGAGTTTGTGGAAAGGAAATCCATAACTAATGGCTTTCTTTTTGTAATGCTGCAGGACTATGTCGTGGCTTTGCCCCAGGAGTATTTTGAGGTGTATCTACTAAAAGAGAAAGTGACCACGCCCTGTCGGGTGAATGATGACGGCCTTTGTAACCACTTCTCCCACATCAGTACTGCCAGTCCTGATTTTGTCAACGTAGAGCTGGAGCAGGGCTTCATAATGACACAGAGAGGGCTGATTCCAACTCAGCTGTTTGATGATGCTAGCATTATACGGCAACTGGACTTTAAGTCTATGGCCTATTTGAATAGTAGCCAGGTAAATAAAGGAAGAATACTCATGTAGCCTGGATATAAACTTGTTAATATTACTGTTTGATTTATCGTTATTAACTATTTTTATTGATATTTATGTTAAGATATCTGATCCAAAACATTACAGTTGATGTTTTTTGAATTGTTGGAAGTGGTAATTGGTTTTACCAATTAACTTCTTTCAGATAGACAGTAAATCAAATAACTTAATTTTGAATAGAGACTCACAAACAGAATACAGATAGGGTGTTGTCAGTTAGTTGAGGTTTGATTGCATACTGAACAGCTCCCTCTGTAGTATTCTCCTTCAATCTGTAGGACAACAGACAACAAGCTGTCAGTGTTATCTTTTTGTAGTCTATTCATATGTTAATATTCGCAGATTGAAGCTTACCGGCGCAGCTACTTTTTAAATTATAAATTATTAACAAATGAAATTTAGGCTGGCCAGAAGGCTATTTACACCAGCATGATCGGTGGGTAGGAATCTCCGGGTTGTGCCTAGGCACTTTATAACGCTCGGTCATGCCGCATTCCTCTTTTATATATATATATAAGTAAACAAAGAAGTATTCATCTTTTAAAAAATGCTCAATACATTAAAATATAAAATACAAAATGAAGAGCTGGATAAATTGCTAAAAAAAAGATGGATAAAGGCTAAAATTTAAAAAGTTCAGTAACTGCAGTTTCACGCATAAAAGCGATCATCAGACTAAAGTTAACATGGCAAGCGTTTGGGTGATTAAGGAGGGCAGGTAAGAGAAGAAGGTTTGTGATTGGCCACGTAAAATTTGTTCTCATGTCGGCATTTGGAAATAAGGTCCGATCTTTTGTTTAGCAACGTAGATTTGTCGACGTTTAAAATGCATAGTTTTTTCGTAAGAAAGACTACAAAGAGAATTTCCCAAACAACATCAAATGCCGGTTGCTCAACCCCACAAAGAATACTGAGAAACTAGTTTTGAAAAAACACAAAGAATAACCTAGGCAGTGTCAGCAAAAATATCCTTGACAAAATCAACAACAGCATCAGATCGCAAGCGAACGCCAACCAGTGGAGGAACACACAATCAGTCATAGAATGGTTCACAAACATTGAGGAAAAGAGCAAGCAAACATTCCTACTGTTCGACATAGTTGATTTCTACCCGTCAATCTCAGAAGACCTGCTGAAACAATTAATCGGTTATGCAAAGCAATTCACCAACGTAACCAAAATAATTATGCATGCAAGAAAATCGCTGCTATTCTACAGCGACGAACCGTGAATAAAAAGAGGGGACTATCCTATGTTTGACGTTGCGATGGGAAGCTACAACGGTGCGGAGGTGTGTGAGCTAGTTGGCCTGCAAACTGTCTGGACGTGACGCTGGACCTCAACACAGGAAAAGTCTACCTGTTCAGAAAGCCCCACTATACATCAACACCAGATCAAACCACCCACCGTCCATCATAAAGCAACTCCCAGCGGCCTTAAGTACTAGAATTTCATCTCTGTCATACAATGCCGAAGAATTCAACAAAGCCTAAAAAATCTACAACGACGCTCTAAAAACCAGCGAATTCCACGACGCACGGAAGAAAACCAAAAGAAAACACCGGTCAAGGAACACGATCTGGTTCAACCCTCCATATAGCAAAAATGTCAAGACAAACGTAGCGTGCTCATTCCTGCGCCTCATTGACGAGCACTTTCCGAAAACACACACCCTACACAAAATCCTCAACCGCAAAAACATCAAAGTCAGCTACAGCTGCACGGACAACTTGTCAAAAATCATCAAGCGCTATAACACCAAATCCTAAGCATAAAAGACAACTCAAGCAAAGACAAATCATGCTACTGTAGAAAGAAGAATGAGTGCCCCTTAAATGGCTCTTGATTAACAAACGGCATTGTATACAAGGCCACCGTAACGACCAACACAGAGTCCAAAACCTATATATAGGGATGACGCACATTCAAAGCGCGATACAACAGTCTCAAACTCTCATTCAATCAACGCAAGCACGCACATGCCACCGCTCTCTCTGCATACTTATGGCACCTGAAAGACAATGGCACTAACTACCAAATCGAATGGTCAGTCCTCACAACAGTAAGTGTTTACAAAGGAGGGTCATCCGCCTGCAACCTTTGTCTTACGGAAAAACTATGCATTTTAAACGTCGACAAATCTACGTTGCTAAACAAAAGATCGGACCTTATTTCCAAATGCCGACATGAGAACAAATTTTACGTGGCCAATCACAAACCTTCTTCTCTTACCTGCCCTCCTTAATCACCCAAACGCTTGCCGTTTTAACTTTAGTCTGATGATCGCTTTTATGCGTGAAACTGCAGTTACTGAAATTTTAAATTTTAACCATTTATCCATCTTACTTTTTAATGATTTATATATATATATAATAACAAGAGAAAGTGACATTTTCGTAATTAAAGAAATTTTTAACTGAATCTTGATTTTTTTTGTTTCACTCAGGGACGTGTCACTGCGAATATCAAGATAAAGAAGCCTGGCAAATATGTTATTATTGTGCAGTACTTCCATGATTCTGACGAGCTGAAACTGCTAGATGTTTATCTAAGATCGCGCAGGGATCATCAGCGAGGAAGAATTTTCCTGACCGGCTGTCGATTCAAGTTTGGATGTCGTCAAATTGCTATTGATACAAATCATAAAGTTAAAGTTTTTGACGTCCCAAAGCTGGAACAACTGGTGGTGACATTGCTCACTGGAAAGGGCACAAACGTGGCTCTGGTAATTATTTTTTCATTTGGTCAACTCTGATTTAAAGAATATAATACTTTATTTTATTAATGAAAAACATTGTTAACTGATGTTTTGAGTGTAGAACAGACTGACATTTACACATTTCCTTAACGTTTTCACTCCCACAAAATTGATGAACATCTATCTTCTTGTCACAGTAACAATATAAAGTAAATTGATTGATATTGAGAACATGAAAATTGATTACCCATCACTTTAAACTCTAAGATAAAATGTCAAATTCTCCCAACCTATTAGTAATGGTAATATGTGAAGTCAAGTAATGACAATTTGAAGAGGTCAGTGCAAAAACTACCGAAGTGACAAATTCAAGTGACTTTTCAAAACACTGGGAATTGCCATTTTTTGAAATTCAGCTACACCATTTCCTAGGCTAATCTAACAGTACGTTTTATGGTCACTTTCTTCACAAATCCAAGAAGGGAGGGGGAAGTGTGGTACCCTCAGCAGAGAGAATAAGCTTTTCCTCCCTTTTTGGGATGAGGTTCTTTGGTATACTCGACTTGAATTACAAGAACAATGTTTCTGCCACGTAATATGATTCCAATGAACATTGTATCGTTGCATGGAAGTGAACAATTCTGAGGTCTTTTGAATCGCCACATAGGCTTTAGCAACTCATCATTTTTCACCCTTTGGGAGTGAAAGAAGCTAGTAAGAACACCGGACAACAACTGTTTTCTAAAGTTGAGTTTCCATTGACGTTTGAATGGGCAATTTGCTATTTTTACCTTCTTTAAAAATACTGTTAAGGAAAGGTTATTCTCCCATGATAACAGCTGATCACATTTTCACAATCATCAGTTAATAGTTTACAGTCAACGGAAGTGGCCTGAGAACCGAACTAAGAATAACTTTTTGTAATTTTCAAGATTGTGACGAAGTTTTAGACAAAACGTCAAGACTTGTTTGAGCATTTTGAAGAAGGCGGCAAGTCTTTCTCCTTTAAAATCATTTATTATCTTCAAAGCACTAAGATTAAAAATCCATGAAAGAGAAAGTAGTTGAAACACAACATTCTTTCTAAAAACCGAATTTACGAGTCCAAAAGAACATTTCAATGCGAGTTGGACCTTTCTTTACCGAGTGGTAGTAGCAAACAGTTGAAGTTTAATTCATGTTCTTGAACTTGCCATCTGCAATTTTGAAATCTGCAACGAATTTCTTCTGATTACAGTTCTCATGTCACTGTCGTTTGATATAATATCAAAAACATTGACACTATATTAAACTGTGCGTCGGGCTAATTGATTTGTTCTTTTTAGGACTCCCTTACAGCCATTCCGCTCGAGCAGTGGAACTTGGCTTATGTGAAGCCAAGTCTCTTGTGTACCATACACAACAGCAAGTGCATAACGTCACAGTACCCTACACCTAAGGACACAATAACCATAGACATAAATGATGATTCGAGTGCACCACCACCGAACATTTTAGATCCCAATGCCAAGCCCAAATACTTACAAGAAGCAGTAAGTTGGCGAACAAATGTTTTTCATGGTATTCACTGTCAACCAAGTTATGGAGGAAACGTACATTTTGAATGGAAAATATCTATAAATCGATATAGAAATTTGCTGTGGCAAGCGTATACCATAAATTAAAGTATTCTGATATTTTGTTGCTACTATATTATACAGTTACATGTATGTATTTGCAAATAGGATTTCGATTGATAATGTAATTTGTAACTCTTGGTGTGTTTCGTGCAATTTTTTACAAATATCCGGTGGTGTTAACAGGATATTTGATATTGTTAGCATTTATCAATTTTATGTCAATGTAAGAACGTTAATAATTACGTTTCTTGCAATGCTACAA
Source organism: Bergia sp. 'catenularis' (assembly GCA_025434825.1). Taxonomy (NCBI): domain Eukaryota; kingdom Metazoa; phylum Cnidaria; class Anthozoa; order Zoantharia; family Parazoanthidae; genus Bergia; species Bergia sp. 'catenularis'. The sequence goes on from JANRMR010185177.1 coordinate 7,534, forward strand.
TTGGATTTGTAAATAAAGATTTTTATAGAATATTATGATGTGGGTTCCGTAACTTCTGATTTTTACATTTCATTCAAAGTTGACATTTATTGGAGCAGCTGTACATCTAAGAACTAAAAGACAGAAGGCTCGGTAATTTCCATTTGTTTCACGTTTTGACCGACCTTGCCATAACTATAAAATAAAGTACATGTAGATGACGAAATTAACAGTTGCTTTGTTCGTAAACCATCAATCTGTTTTAGATAGCAAAATAGTTTAATGGCTGTAAAATCATAACCAAACTAACTCTTGATCGTTCCTTTTTTTTATAAAATTCTGACTGAGTGAAATTTTATTTATAGACTCGATTTTATCAAATTATGAAAGTACTGGAGTTTGGAAAGTATGCTGCGGTTGTCCATTACTATCAGTCAAAGCACACATCCTTCGACGCACCTGTTACAGTTACTGCCAATCGTGCATACCAAGGATATGCCCAGTTCAAGTACTGCCCAAATTTATCTGGTTGTCGTGTTGCCCTTAGAAATAACGATGGAACTAACTTATTCGATATTGAAAGGCACACTGCTGCATTACAAACAGAGATTCCTGCCGGATCCTCTGTTTGGATTGTAAGTATGACTCATTTTGTTAGGAGACACCAGCAATCTCATGTTAGAATTTTTGCATTATTTGTTTCTGCTACTGAGCATTCGTACCCTCTTAGCAGTCACCTGTGCCCAGTTATGCAATCATCTTCTGGTAATTGTCGAATCCTCTGTACCCAATTATGCATTCCTCTGAACGAAATGATGCAATCATCTATGCCCAATTATGCAATCATCTCCACCCATTTGTACTATCATCTGCAGCCACTTGTGAAATCATCTGTTCCTAGTTGTGCAACCATCTGTACCAAATTGTAACAATAATCTGTACCTAATTTTATAATAATCTGTATTCATTTGTGCGATCATCTGTGGTCATCTGTACAACAATCTGTACCTAATTGTACAAACGTCAGTATCCATTTGTGAAACCATCTGTACCTAGTTTTACAATCATCTTTACCAAATTGTACAATCATCCGTACCTAATTGTACAATAATCTGTACCAAATTGTACAATCATCTGTACCAAATTGTACAGTAATCTGTACCTAATTGTACAGTAATCTGTACCCATTTCGGCAATCATCTTTACCAATTATGCAATCATTTGTACCTATTTGTGCAATCGTCTTGTGCCCATTTGCTTAATTTTTCTTGTGGGCAGCTGCCGAGCCTGATCCCGGAAGAAATCAGTTATGTTTGTATGCGGTTGTTATTTTTTTGTAAAGTTCAGTTTTGCCAATTTCAGGACTACTTGATGTTGATACCAGAAGACAAGTTTACTCCAGAGGTGTTAGAAGCAAGTGCCCAGTCGTTATCGAAGATGTTCGTAGAGGATTGTGGAAAAGACAATTTTTTTGTCAAGTCTAATGCAAAACCATTCTGCAAAGAATCTATATTCTCCTTGACAAGTGATTTTAATAATGGTGCTTCGTCATGTTTATGTCATCCTCAAGGTTCTCTCAGTGAGCAGTGCAAAGTGTTTGGTGGACAGTGTCCTTGTAGACCAAACGTGATTGGCCGAAACTGTACTAGATGCAAGACTGGTTATCATGGATTTCCAAACTGCAAGAGTAAGTGAAGGGCTGGTTGCATGATGCTACATTGCACACAATATTGCGCACAATTGTTTCAATCAATTCACGGCACCAAATGCCATGTATACGGTAGTGTCCTGTGTCAGTACACGACTGGGCCCGGTTCCTCAAAACCTCGATTAACTTAGCTCAGGGCTAAGCCTAATCCTGCGTTAAATTTGCTAAGCAAGGGTTAGTTAATCGGTGGTTTAAAAAGCGTTCCTCAAACCTCGATTAGTGCATCGATTAACTAACCGAGGGTTAGCGCGCGCTCCTGCATTCTCATTGGCCCTTGAAATGACGTGACACGCATGGCGTGATCAATGAAGTCTAGTTAGTCGTCAAACAACAAGTTTTGGTCGATCTTTTTTTGTCCTCTCTTCACACAAATAGTCATGTTTTCTGCTCTTAAACCAAAATTTTGCCTTCCAATTTTTTAACTTCTGCCTCTTTTATTTAAAACATTTTCGTTCTTGCTCTCTGGAACTTCTAAGAGTTGAAATTAAAGGGAAATGAGAGAAATTTCAAACGAAAAGCGGTATATCTGTGGATAAGGCTGTTTAAATTTGCTCAGTTGGTTTGACAAATCGGCTGATTAGTGAGTTAATCCACCTCGCTAGGTGGGTTAAATTTAACCCACGGTTTAACCCTAGGTTAGCACTAATCGGTGTTTGTGGAACAGAATTTCATCGTGGGTTAAATTTTAACCCTGGGTTAGTCGATTTAATCCTGGGTTAGCGCTAATCCAAGTTTTGAGGAACCGGTCCCAGGTGTACATAGTGTGTACAGATGTGTACTGAAAACATCGTGTCCTGGATGTGTAAGGATCATTATACCTTTCGGGTTCCGTACACAACGAGTAATGAGCCCGTATTTGTTGTGTAAGGATCAGCACACTGCTTGTTTACGGATGATACACTGACGTATACTGACTACTGGTATACTGTTGGTGTACTGATGAGTACTGACTGCATTGGGGTGTACTGATGGTACACTGACGTGTACTGAGTGCTAGTGTACTGATGGTACGCTGATGTGTACTGACTGCCAGTGTACTGGGTGTATACTGACTTAGACTGAATGCTGCGGGGTGTACTGATGGTATACTGACGTGTACTGTCTGCCTGTGTACTGATGGTATACTGACGTGTACTGATTGCTGGTGATATAACTGTTAATACCGAGAGGTTTCTAAGAATATTTCGGACACATTACATACAAACTTTAAGTTTATTGTGTTAATGATAGACCAGGACAGTCAAACCTTAGAACAACGTCGTTGATAACAATATTCCTTGAGGGAAAACGACCATGATATTAATTTTATGCATCAAAAATAAAATTAAGTACTTTTACGTCAAGTTGAGGAACTAAAGGGCTTCCAGTAATAGACTAGAGCACTTTCATTTTCCCGAGAAAGACGTGGTTAGTGCAGAGTAACGGACAGTCTAATTAATGTGCTAACATATCTTCCTCTCTCTCATTGGCACCTGTTACAACAACATACAATTGATGTATCTGTCTGCGTAAGGGTATACTAAAGCTTTTACAGCAACTCCAAAATGCAAAAAGTGCAGGTCAAAAAGTTTTGGACGGGGGGAAGGGGTTGCATCGACACGACCTTGATGTCGCATCGCTCAAGCACAGCAGCATTTGATACTTCGTCTTTCAACAAAGAGAGAAAACCTGCACAGTAGATTATATAGGAGTAACGGTTTGTGCAGGCCCGACACTCCTCTCTCTTCCCGTGGATATCAAAGATTGCAGGTACGTTACCGTAACGTGCAGAAGATGGACACGGGCGCAGCGACTAACCAGGATACACAATTGCAGATTGCTCTCCTAAGTGGTCACAACAGCTGTTTCAGTTCGTCCGGCTTCACCCACTTGGATTCCACCGTTCACAGTCTACCATTGGGACTGGATGAGCATGTTGGCCGTTTGGCTCGCTAGGAGCTCGTCCGCCCTTTGACAGATCTTGTTTTTCGCCCTGCTGGGTGACATGCCACCCTCCTTAACAGC
>JANRMR010185188.1:0-11224 GCA_025434825.1 Bergia sp. 'catenularis'
AGGGATGGATATTCAGTATGAATGCTTCAAGCTCACCAAGTAGTGAATTAAACAAAAAGCTGATTTGATCAGTCTCTGCACGTATCGAAACTGGACTGAACGACCAACAAGCTAACATAAACGGCCTTTGCTCAACTGCGCGCTCGTCTCGATATCTTCCCATGCAGCGGCTACAGGTAAGTTTGTCTATTTCATTCTCTGAACCGTCAACAGTACATCCAAACAATTTTGTTATTTCTTTTTTTTTTGTAACTGGAATAAAAAAGTGCAAACCGGAAAAGCTATCATTCGTCAAGCTATCACAGGACCAGGTACTGTTAAACTGCCCGCTGTCAGAGATGAAACAGTCGATTGTTGGTCGACGGCTGACAAGCTTTTGTTTCCATTTGCGAGCTTTCGTTTTAACTTCTAAACGAGATTTCGTAAGTTAACACGAGTTTTTGTGTGGTACGAGTTTTCACGAGATTTCGCACACACTTTAATTGCGAGTTTTCGTGATTAAAAGAACAATGCTTATTCGAAATTTCCAAAGAAAACTCGTTATTCCAAGATTTCGCATATTTCCATAGAAAACTCGCGATTCCTCGCGATTTCTCGGATAGCTAGTTTTTCCCACTACTGTATGTGATATGATGTTCGAATGTTTTTGTACTTCTTTTCCGCTTCAGCAGCGGCCATGGAAAATTTATTACCGATTTTTATCTAACAGTTAAGTCTAACATACTTGACCATGTAATCCCGAGAAAATTTGTTATATAAACATCCATGTTTTTGAACCTCCACAAAAAGGCATGTGTTAAACTCTGTTGGTGTTCTCTTGCTACCATTTTTGGAACACACAACTAGTGAGAGCAATGAGTTCTGGGAAAATCTGCTGCATTCTGGGACAGTTTTGGATATTTGGATATTCCCGATTGCATTGTTTCCGTTTGATCCCTTCATTTCCGGGAAGCTTGGCCGCAGAATCCCTAAGATCAAGATTCTGAAATAAAGGACTTCCGGTCCACATCACCCACCGATCCTCCACCCTGAGACACGCACTTAACACCCCTCCCCCCAAACCCGAGTGCAAGAGACCACAGTGCCCTATCGCCAACACAGGAATGTGCTACAATTTTTTTTTGTTCTGACCCACTGAACCACAGTTCAACCAGATCCCTAATTTTATTCAACCCTTTTGTTTCTGTTATGGTTGATCGCATTTACTGGACCTACAAACTCTGTGACATTGAATAACAAATTAGTCCCTGATGATGCTATAGAACAGCGAAAGCTCAGACAATTTTAATATTTTTTAATATTACTACAGCAGTTATAGGCCTCTCTTAAAACCATATTGATTTTATACCTGGCTCAGAATTGCAAAACAGACTGTAGGGGTCTGGTTTCTACATACCAGGACCCCAAAGTTATTTTTCCCACATGGTCAGTTTTCAAGTTTTCCACCAAAGTACTTTGAAGTTTGCATTAAACGTTTGTGCCTCAAAGTTCATTGAATACAATTCATCACATCTTTGAAGTGAAAAAGCGAGGTGACATTTTGGCTTTTCTTACCCACCAATTTATACAATGTACAAGTGTTTGTATGTTTTTGTCAAAGAGCTTGGTTGGAAAGCTTGCAAATGTGCAGTTTTGTAAATCTGGAAGTTGGGTTATAGTGCAACCCAGGCTCACACAGTTAACTTTATATACAAAAACAGAAACTGAGTTTGAGGTTTATTTAAATTCTTTATAATTTAATTTTATTCATCAATAAACCCATTACACTCAGCACACATGTTCGAGACACCAACAAGAACTTGGACAAACACAAACTTAAGGATCATAGTAATAAGCAAATATGTTGACAAGATTGAAAAACCGGCTTGAGACAAGAGTCTTTTTCTGGATGCATAAGAGTTGACACTCAAAGCCAATGCTTGAAAAATGTGGCCATCCTTGTTCTGTGTGCAAACTGTGCGACAAGAGCTGATCCTCCCTTAATTTCAAACACTATTTTAAATATGTTATCATAATTTTCATAATTATGTATTTTATATTAACAGAAAAGTAACCCATCTAGCTGATCGGTGCCTTGAACATTTTTAATAAGCACTTTTCCTAAGAGCAGAACAGGTTGAATCAATAATTTTTGTTAACTATAGCAAGATATTTTTGTTAATAAATAAATTGCATTAGATTGTATGTATGGTTTTCTTCATGTGTGTAGTTTTCAAATTTGTTTGTATTTTCCTGTACTAGTTTGAAGCAGATAGTTGATAATGTAGATCAAATCAAGTATATTTTGCTTCATTCGAATCTCTGATTGAGGCAAAAATGTTTTATCAATAAAAAATTAGTTTTAAGTTATAAAGTTTCTATCTAGAGGGAACAAACAAGTTAAATATATTCAGTAAGTTTTTCAGTGGAAATAAAAATAATATCATATAATTCCATTACCAACTTCAGTAATTAAACTATGTACAGCAAACTTTTCATAACTGTATTTCTCTTGTAATGTCTAAAATGAGCAGGAATTTAGAGCCCATCTTTCTTGTTATTAATAAATTTGTTATAAGCTTGAATATATATATATATATGTGATCAGTTCTTGTCATGTTCAGACTTGGTTGCCATTGCTTGTATTTTTTGTCATTTCAGTCAGTCCTTAACAATGCAGAAGAGGCCAAGATCTTGGTCTGCAGAAAGTGGTTACTACAGTTCAGATGAGCAGTGTTTGAATGTTCTGCCTGAAAGAGTGCAAGGGCCTGGTAGGCGAGATTTTGAAGATGATGGCATCAGAAACTGGCAAGAACAAGCAGAGTTGCTACTTCGTAATTACTACCCTGACTGGGAATACCCAGAGTCATCATACATGGTTCCTGCAGCTTTTGAATTTCATTGCACCAATATTGACAAGGGTAAACTGACTGAAAAGCATGTCTACAAGTTGCTGCAGGAATTTGGAGAGGAGTACAAAGAGCCAATGTTTGTGGTTCATTCTCACAACTTTAAGGAGCTTGTTCACTCTGTCAAGTCAGGAACAGCTTATACACAAAGTAAGAATTGGGTAAAGGGAGAGCATGATTTTGTGATCATTCACAAACTTTATGGATTGATTTTTTTCAAGTAAAGGCAAGATCTGAAAAACAATATTTAAAAGCCTTTCAAGATGCTCAGTCACAAATTATAAAGGATAGAGAATCTATTAAAATATTCTTGGAAAAATGGTTTAGTGGTGGCAAGACAAAGTCGAGACCAGATGTCGGGAATGTTGTGTTTGATTACCCAGGATTTGTAGTAATGCCAAACTGCAGACGACCATTGCAAAGCACTCATGACAATGGTCTCTTTATGGAAGATTGTGATAATGTGCAGTCACTGCGTTCCTGGTGGCTTGAAAAGGTGGCAAATCCCAAAGCAAATCTCACTCCAGTTGATCCAGAAATCTACAAACAGCTACTTATCAGGTATTTATGGAAATCTACAGTAGGTATTTATAGACAAGGACAGTTAGTTTTGAAGACACACTGTTACTTACTCTACCATGGTATATAATAAATTATAATGTTATGAATATTGGTGATATCAATAATAATGATAATAATAATAATAATATATTTGTGATGAAATAACATATACAAAAAGTTTAATACAAGAGTTTTGCTACTTAAGTTTCATGCCATGAGGTAATCATTGATAACTGGAACCAATTAGAATAGTTAAAGGTGAAGAATTTGTGCAGAGGTGAGAAGGATGCTTCAGTTTGGTATGCTGATTAGGTTATTCCCATGCTGAAATTAGATATTAAAGTAGAATTTGTTTTTATGACGGCATCTGCTCTTTTGTTCAGATTTCAGGAGAGATGAACAGCAACATTTGTAGTAACATGTTATACATGTATATACATACATGAAGTACAAAACATATCCCAAATTGGAATGCACATCCTTCGTTTACCTTTGTTTATTTTGTGATTGAATGACCTTAAAATAGAGTATTTATACCATGAGCATGCATCCTCAGAGACCCAATGAAGAATCTGGGGCAAAAGAAAAGTTACCATAAAGGGAAGAGGGGTGCCCCTGGGGACATTGTCTTGTAGAAGTGGTTCTGGTTCCACTCAGCTGGATTGCATTTTACTGTTGGGCGACACTAATTAGTATAATTATTTACTTTTCATTTTTATATTTGGTGTAAAGAGAGTTAAACTAACAGAGAAGAGACAAGCATTGTTTATCTTGATAATATTTATACAAATCAGTTACAGAACTAAATTTGATCTCTCAAACAAAATACGTAACAAATGGCCCTTATCAACCAATATCAAACTGCACTTTCACTATTTTCTTTTTACATATACTGTTTTTTTCTGCTACCAAACTTTTTGTAATGTCATACTTGAAAATACAATAAAATTTTAATAAAAAATGGCCCTATGCCAAAGAAAATATAGCCAATCAGAAGCCACGGTAGTCAGTGTTCCACTCTGCTTTCCCGCCATGACGTGTGCTTTCATTTAGATTGCATTAGTAAGCAAATCTTTTGATTTAACTTCATATTTTATTTGTATCTGTATTTCATACTTCAAACTTGAGTATTAAATTATTGCTGTGGTAACACATAATGGTCTGGTACGATTTGTGGCTTTATTGTTTTTTCACTTTACGCATGGGATAAAGTAGTTATGCAATGCTTTCTCACTTTTCTTGTCACTTGTATTTTCTTCATATACACACTCACCTAAAAGCTCGTGTATATATGGCAAATACAATTGACGCGTGGCATATTCCACAGTATCCCGCTTGAAAGCATACACGACATATATTAATATATCTATTTCTTGAGCATTCGTATTTGCTTTTAAATCTTTTATTTTGGCATCCATGTTACTTTTATTTTCCAGCAGCCATTGGCGTTTGGCAATTAAGTACAAATTCTTCCTGGAGTCTCCATAAGAAAAGCCAGCTAAATGGACTTTATAAAGTTGGATCTGATCTAAGGAAATCAGACGAATTAAAAACAAACTGTACTGTTTTAATACTGCTCAGTATTTTTCCTATTAGCTGATTCAGTTGCTTTTATCGACAAATGCCGCCGCTATCGCAGCCAAACAACCTGATCTTTTGTTTAAAAATCGATGCCAACTGCGAATTCGAAACAATAAGATCAACGAATAAAGTTCTCAAAGGATATACATGGGAGGTTTTGGAATGTCGAGCTTTGCTATCCGATCGCGGCAAACTAGTATTGGCTGTAAATGTTCAGTGCTTTAAAATTTACAGGCATGCAGAACTTGAACGTCAAAGTTCTTCAAAGCCAGTTGGAATGATTGCGAAAACACTTCTTCAGACTACGAAGATTCATTTCAAACGTTGCGCCACTGCCTTGCCGAACTAAACTCAGGAATTAATTTCGACGTTTGAAATCATTTGGTACGGCAACTCCAGTTAAGTCCGCCGTGCTACAAGGCAGTAGCATAGTGTGGTTTCAAACGTGCCACTGCCTTGCTGAACTCAATTCATAATTATGTTTCGCCTTTCTGGGTTTTTTTTCTGACAGTTTCACTTTTTTTGTCATTTAGCGTTTTGCGCGACATTTAAATTTGGCGTTTGAAACCACTCTATGGCTGTGCTATTGCTGCATCGAATTCTCATTAGTTTCGGCACAGCAGTGGCGCGACGTTTGAAACAGTTCTAATATGTCATTCCCGGAAACCCAAATGGCGATTCGGTAAAGCGGGCGAAAATTCACGGGAGACTCTTAACCGAAGCCTATTGACAGTTCAACAAACATATCTCTCCTGTTCTGGCTTTCCTTTTTTCATACTTCTGAACTGAGTTTGAAAAGCTGCAAGACTAGAATTTACCGCATCCAGTATGTTGTCATGTGATACGAACTATGAAGTACACTCTCTCTTTTATAAGAACGTCTAATTTGGGGGCTGAGGCTGGATGTTCTTAATTATTTTGAGGAGTTCAGCTTCAAATGTTCTTAGTATTTTAGGATTAGGTACATACTTAAATTTTTATTTTCCATTCACACAAGCCAACCTAAAGTGGAATATAACAATTTGTAGCTGTTTTCGAATTCTTTAAAGATGTTCAAGTGGCACTAGTTGCTTTTGTATCAGTGCACATTCGGAGTAGTCATCAGGCAATGTTGCACGAGCATTAGAGAGATTATATGCAGATGACACATTACTCTATTTTGCAAGCAGTGATGTAAATACTATCGAAACCCATCTCACCGCTGATTTGGAGAAAATCATTAACTGGCTGCATGCAAATTACCTGGTGCTAAATATTACCAAAACCAAAATTATGCTAGCAGGAACTCACCAACGTCTTGCCACTGTTGAGAGTTTTAGTGTTAAAGCTGGAACGACTGACTTGGAACGGGTAGAGAAGTTTAAGTACCTTGGAGTACTCATGGATCATACACTCTCATGGAAAGACCACATTGCCCACATGGGGGGGAAGATTTCCTCTAGATTGGGAATGATTCGCAGAGCGCGTAAAATACTACCCCGGTCTGCGTGCATCACTCTGTATAACACCATGGTCCTCCCCTTGTTTGACTACTGTGCCTGTGTCTGGGACAGCTGCGGTGTTGGTAGCAAAGAATACCTTGAAAAGCTAAACCGCCGCGCTGCTTGTATAATCGAAGGCAGAAGTGTTGGCAGTTCTGAAATAAAAGAACTTTTCCAATGGCCGAACTTGCAAGCCCGCAGAGACTACTTGAAGTGCGTGTTGGTGTACAAGTCATTACATGACTTAGCTCCAACTTACCTGTTATCGGACTTCATACACGCGCGAGAAGTTCACAACTATCCAACAAGACATCGAGATCTGCTCCGTCTCCCATTGGCAAAGACAGTGAAGTATCAAGGAAGTTTTAGATACAGTGGTGCGAAAACCTATAATGCTCTGCCCCTGAACATCAGAAAATCTGTTAGCATTGAGAGTTTTAAAAGATCTACAAAGCGTCATCTGAAATCTTTGTAGTATTGTTCCGTTACTTGTAGTTAATCTGTGTCTTAATAGTATTTTGACAATGCATGTTGCTTCTCTGAATTGTAAATTATTTTGATTTCACTTTTGTTTAATACAGGGATCTTTTAAACCAGCTTTCAACTAAATAGATGCCCCTGTATAAATATTATATTAAATAAATAAATAAAATTGGAATTAACCGTTTAAACTATACAGACCATTACTTTGTTGTGTTTCAAAGGGTTGTGGCATTTCCATTGGATACAAAAACTTATTTGAGTTGAAGTCCACTTTATATAATGAACTGTTGCTGTAGGAGGTAAAATTCTCCATTTTGTTTTGGCCATGTCAGTGCTCATGCTAATCATTGATCATGTTCTTGTTGCTGATTGGTTAGAGAGCCAAGAACTCTGATTGTGATTGGTTCGTTTAACTGTCCGATTACAGGTGTCCGATTACAGGGTCTTGTAATCGGACAATATCCGATTAATGATTTTGCTGGCAGATTAATAAATAATAGAATGTTGAATGAGCCAATCGGATTTTTGGAAATTATACTGATTTTTATAATAATAAAAGTAACAATAATAACAACAAAAAACAATTATAATAATAATAGTAATAAGATCTTAAAGACGCGATCAAGTATGCAAAAGAGCTGGACCTCGACTTAAAGCTGAGCAAGCTTAATGTAACCCAACGTGCCGAGCAGCAGATGGTAAAGAAGCGAGTGGGAGATAGATAGGCGTTTGGGCGAAAAGAGCTCAACAGCAACAACTCATTGCAAAAGAAATAACAACAAGAAATTGCAAAGGAGAAATGGCAGGGCAAGCTATTAAAGAACAGGTGGGAAGATGACCAGTTAAGCAGAATTGCTTCGATTGGATGAAGAAGTGGAAAACCGGCCCCTCAAACACCATAGCAGCAGTACAAGAACTGTACAGGCAACTCCTACCGACCAAGCTGTATCATCACAAGAAGACGGGGATTAACACCAGCCCGGATGTATTGTGCAGAATGTGTGGGAAGTGCCCAGAAGGCGTCCCCCACATCATAGCCGTCATAGGCTACGTTCGCGCCCTATGTACGTTTTTTAGGGACATAGCACCCAAACGTTTTTATACTGCTATAATAATAATAACAACAGTAATAATAGTAATAATAATATTAAACCCAATAATAACAATAATAATATTTATGAATAATCAACTTTATTTATAAAACAGTAAAACTGAAAAACCTGTGGCCTTCCTACAATAAATAAGAAATGGTTACATTCAAATATAAAATGTAGAACTTCGTATACGCTAATGTAAAACACGCTGTTTCAGGGTTTCGTTAGAGCTGGGCTTGTAGGGTATGCTTTTTTTTTCAGATGAGGACAAAAACCTAAACTATTGCGAGCTGCTTTGTCTCTCCACCTCATTGCTCATTCGAATGTTAAATGTCTGTAAATGATTTACATTTAAATTTAAAGACATAATTCTTAGAGCCAAACTGGTGGGCCATCTTTGCCAATGTTCTGAAATATCCATCAGAATCATAAAAATCGAAATTCTAATACAAGCCCATCTCCAAGCATTTTATCAAAATTCATGCTAGATCTCAAAGAAGCAGTAAAAAGAGTTGTTTATTTGACAGTTTGACTTCTAATTCAAGTTTATCTCACTGATCATCTCGATGTTTCTTGTTTAAGGTCTCCTGTCGGATTCGAGCTCGGTTTTCAACTAACCCTAGTAACCAGTGGGTTGAAAAAGAAAGTGAGAAATTTTTTGCTGGAATAAAGGTTTGTTTAATTATAATTCATGTAAGCAAAGGGAACTACAGTAATTCGTTAAAATTGTTTTGTTGAGAAGTGGTTTGCTCAAGACATCTATATAATCTTTTGAAACAAACCCGTTTAAAAGGAAAAAATTAAACGGTGTAAGGTTGTAACTCGGCCGTTAAAAATCAAAGGAATACTTTTAGTTTCAATTCAGGTTTTGCAGTATTTTTTAGCGTAAGAATTAAGAGGCGACCTGCGCTGAAGTTACTTGCTTGGCATAATTTTTCGTTGGATTACATTAACATCAAAAAATTTCGGACGTTATATTTTCGGATGATATATTTTATGACACTTTTTTTGCGTTTCGGACAAAAATTTGGGATAAAATTTTTGGACACTTTATGAAGTTATCATAAGTTTGTTACGAATTTAAATAATGCCGGCTTAACATAAATAGCACAAAAGGCATTCTGATAAGTTCAAATTCATTATGGTTATAAGGCCAATTAAAAAAGATCCCGGTTTCTCATCAGCGACCGCATTTCAAAACAGCCGCTGTTCTTACGTTTTTTTATTTTTTAATACAGAAAGTGAGAGAAAATTTCATTTTTCTTGTGATCACCGAAAGTAAAAAGTTGCAGTTGTCTTTAAAATGTTGCAGAGATGTTACGTACTCGTTAATAACATTTTGCCAGTAAAATCATCGGGAGGCTACTCATCCACTCTCCTAAACTCAATAGCAAAAAATAACAAAAACTACATGCCTCATTTAGTTTTTAGAAAATTTCTGATGAGATATCAGGACTTTTTTAAAAATTTGGCCATATGTGACCACCTCTCCTGAATTAATAACTTCAGCCGACTTTACAAAGTCAATACAGAAAGATGAGCGAAAGGGTTCTAAGTATATTCAATTTCAAGTTTCTCGACATTGTGTTCAACCTCAATCTACAAAGTCTTGAATAGGAGCTTCCGGCTCGAGTTCCATACTGACCTCGTGCCATCTCAAATCGATATCCTGTCCTCGAGATGCTCTCGACTTTATTTCGCAGGTAGTCGTACAAAGTGATAAGCCAACGAGCGTGAACGGGCTCTAAAATCGAAACCTTCTATGACATCGACCCAATAAACATCCGCGCTGTTGTTGTGAAAGGCAACGGGGATTACTTTTCCTAACAGTCGCACTTGGCATTCACACCTAACCACTGGAGCAATGAAGAGAAAGTTATCTAGCATTCGAAGAGGTTGTTTTTCCTCACTCACAGGCAGATATTTTTCTATCAAGAAAAAAGAAGACAACAGGGATAATGAAGTTGGAGTTGTGATGATTGACAACGAACAAGATGAAGAGACTGAGGACTGATCCAAGGATTTAATCCAAAAAAAAACTGTTAAGCACTGCTGAAATATAAACGATTTTAATGGACGTAAAAATATTCGGACACCATTAAAGTTTGGAATGTTTTATTTTTGAACACTTTTTTTTTCCCGAAGTTAAATCTTTCCGAAATCTTTTGATATTAATGTATGCTAAGACTGCATGAAAGGGATTATCAATGATAGTTGTTGGGCAAGGTTTTACGATTAAATTCGGACGTCAGATGGAGAATTTCGTTTGCATTATTTTTTCGTTTCAATTGTTACAGGAACTTTTTGCCGAACTAGTAAAACGAATTTACTTTGTTGAACCCAGTCCCCAAATGTTAACGTTGCCGGACATTACTCCTTGAACCTTGGAATTCAGTTACCAGTACCTTAATTCATGTTTACTGCCAAAAGTTACTTAAATTTGCTTCTCACTTAATAACTTGCATGGATGAGATGTTTCTTATAACTCTTTTAGGTTGAGCCATCAACAATTGAAATGAAAGGATGTTCCAACTACAATTATAACATCCACTGTGGGGCTAATAGTTGGCTACAGTGGAATCATATATTATGCAACGAATTAAAGAATGCCGATAGTCCAATGTTTGTCATTCAACCGACTATCCCTATTCCAAGGACTGACATCGCCTTTAGGGTTCCCCAAGGTTTACTTCTCGACATATGTGAATTAAGGATACAAGGCATGCAACAACACCGTGTGAACATCAGTCCTCAGTGCAATTCAATGACATCTACCGAATCGTTGGAAACATCACACATTGTTATAACCAATAAGACAGAAGCTGCAGTTCTTTATCCCCCAGTTGGAATTATCAAAGTAAGCTATTTTGATGCATAATGTAAATAAAAAAAGTGTTTTTAATTGTTTACCGGCCCCGGCGGATACCTCCAACACTTTGAACACTATGTATGTTGTCAAATGCTTGTAATCATGTATCTACACACATGCCTACATCAGGAATTTAATTACGTATATAAGTATGTGTGTTTGTATGTATATGTGTATGTGTGTATGTGTATATGTATGTATGTATGTATGTATGTAAGTATGTATGTATGTATGTATGTATGTATGTATGTATGTATGTATGTATGT
>JANRMR010185199.1:0-11222 GCA_025434825.1 Bergia sp. 'catenularis'
AAAGGAATGATGGGACATCTATATTTTATGCTATGCATCACCCACGCACCTATACACAAAGCAAACAAAACGAATCTAAGCGATTTTGATTAATTAGGTCAAGAACAGCCTTGCAATTTGCGAAATTAGAGCTCCACCATGCTTTGCGATCCTGGTTTTGCGTTTTTCACACGTCAATCTTCTTTGAAATAGCTGTAAATGAAAACCGGGGAAGTTAAAATTATAGTAGCAGCCGTTGTCGAAGCTCCCGTTCTCGTTTAAGCTCCCTAAATACAGAATTTAGGACACAACAGAATGATTAACCGTTTGGTAGTATTCAAAATGGCCGCTAACAATATTCAAAAGGATAGAAACGGCAAAGTGGGCCATAAATCAAGATAATGAATCGGAGGAAAAACAGAACAGGAGTTAACGAGCAGATGCGATCTTTTGGGCGCGCAACTGAGCAGATGCTGGGTGTATAAGGGACAAAACAAGTATTTTGCGTTATTCTTCTTTCATTTAATAAAGTTAAAGGAAAATCAAAGAATTTGTAAACGAAAATGGCGATGCAAGAGCGAGTGGTTGGCATCTTTTGGGTCTCTTCAAAGGACTGCAAAACTGGTAATACCAAGTTACCCGTGATTTCATTTAATTATTAAACACTCTCAAAATTGAGGCGCGCAAAAGTTGCAAAGGATTGAAAATTTATGGCAATAAAGTGGTGTAAATTTTTCTTTCTTAAGCTTATTACAAACAATGTTTCCCAAGATTATCAAAAAGAGGACCGAATCTTGAAGGCAGTGAGTTGGATCTTTCTATACAGTAGCCGAATCGATTCATGATGTCGATTGCTTTTCTAGTTTTTTTTCCATCGGATGTTTCGGGGCTGAAAATGTTGGTGCCGGCCTGTCATACACTTTGTTGATCCGACTTCTTCCACCTGCTCTGCTAACACTGCGAGCAATTAAGAATCTTCCCGATCACAATATCGCGGAGAAGCTAAAATAATCGTAAACATTTCAGTGGCAGGTGTCGAAAATAAAGCAATCGGTGGATTGATCTTTTCATCACCGAAGGGAAGTCGGCGGAAAAGGCGCGCGCTATCTATAGTCCTCGTTTCAAACGCCCGAAATGGTTTTATCACAGTGGATGTTTAAAACATCACAATTTCCCAACGTATCCAATGATACCAAAAATGATATATTTAGCCTTGAACTGATCTTTGTGTGGTGTCTTGTTAAAACTTGAGAAATAAGGTTTTAAAAAAAGCAGTCTAATTTTTTCCCCTAACGAAAATGATTAGCTTTTCAACATCATTTTAGTTGATTGAAATCTTGAAAATGCTACAGAATGCCTTGCGCTGGGAGTTTTAATTTTCATTCATTTACAGCACGCGACCGAGTTAAGACATTTTCGTTCTCTCAGTAAGCATAAGGCGATAAGTGGCGTTTTGTTGCAGCATCTTTAGAATAACTCTTCCCTGATAGGAAAGCAACACAAATTTGCATTTCCTTTCATTAAAACATACCCCAGATTTTTCATGCGGTTTTACATAAACTTGGATTAGAAATATGGCTTTACGTTTTGCGATCGGTAGAAACTCCCTCTTAATCTTCTGCACATTAAATAAATAAATCATGAGTGGGCCGACGAAGTTTTTATTATCTGCTAGAGTTAATGGAAAGCGCGTGCTTCAGAAACTCGTGTTTGTGTTATCTTCTTCCGAAAACTTTTGTTTTATTATTGCGTTCATATGTTGTAACAATAACTTATATAAAACTTTAATAGACTCGCATTTTCAAAAATTTTAAGAAAAAACTAAAGAAGCCGGATCACTTGTACAAAACTAAACTATACGCATAGGCCATTTGTTTGTTTTAAAATGTACATAAATAAGAACAATCAAAACAATTTTAGGCTGAATTTGCCAAAAGGATTAAAAACAAAATCTAACAATAATCCCTGAACGATCTTATCTCGCTCTGATCAAAAAATGTTTCTAAAAGGACTTTGTACTTCAAGCAACTTACCACGAGAACACAAAACTGAACCCTGCTAAACATATATAATTTTATTTTCAGGCTGTCTTGAATTGATTATCGTTAACGATACAGAAACTTTATCAAACTTGTTTTAGACAAACAAATTTAAGAAGAACTGAATGATAAATTTTATTTGTATATCGGCTTAAGCTATGCAAATCTATCATATCGTGCAAGTTTTGGGGTTAATATAATTTGTAATGTGCAAGGCCTTTGTTTTAACTTACTCCTTCAACAAAGCTGAGGTACTTTAACATCGAACTAATTTGATTTTATGTGATTTAACCAAAAGAAAAACTGTTAAATGAATGACTGACACGGCCCGCAAGCATTTCATTTTTTTTTTTAGGCCCAGGGTAAAAATTAATTTTCCGGCCGGATACCAATATAAACTCTCAAGATTCTAGCACGTACGTCAGTTTTCGCTTATGCCTACCACAATAGGAACACTCTCTGAGTTTCGAGAAAAACGTTCATCCGAATGAAACCAACCCCGTCTCTGTCTGGCTATGCTGCCGAGTTTATTACCACGAGTGAAATAACAAACATTCCCTCTGCAAATGGCTTAGCCGCTTGTGCTGACAGATTTTTCAGTGTATCACCAACGCCCACAGTATACAACAATAGCTTAACAGAAACTTCTAACAACTGTAGCTCAAAATCAGATGTCGAAGAAGAAGATTTACTGCTGTGGAACCTTTTGACTACAGTATTCTATGGTGTAATAATACTTGTTGGTGTGATCGGAAATGCTCTCGTCATAACCACACTTGCTCGCTGGTCTGACATGCGTTCGCCCTGCAACGTTCTTCTCGCCAATATCGCGGCTGCGGATTTCGGTGTGGTGATATTCCTAACTCCAGTTCGCATCCTTGAGCTTTATTTCGGCTGGCCGCTTGGCAAATGGGGCTGCCACATTCTCTTCCCCTTGCAGGATGTGTTTGTCTCTGTTTCTGTAGTTACCCACACCGCCATCGCCCTTGAGAGACACCGCGCTATCACTTGGCCATTCAAGCTCAAGCTTTCGCGTAAGAAAGTCAAACTGATCGTTCTTGGCATCTGGTTTGGCTGCTACATCCTCACAGGCCTGCCTCAGTCCGCCTTCTCGCGCTTTGTGGAATGGCGGGGAAGATCCTACTGCTGGCCCAAGTGGCCCGAATGGCCGACCACTAGCGACGACTTCCGTGTAGGCTACGAGCTGTTGCTGGTGTCAGTGTTTATTGTCGCACCCTTACTAATCCAGACCTTCGCCTACATTCGAGTTATCCGCATTATGAAGCTGAAAGACGAGCTTCATCGCATCCAGAATCGCTGCGATTCGTTTGAGACCAGCTCTTCGATGAGGCACAGTCATTCACAGTACCAGAGCCGCATAAAGAAAAAACGCAAACTCGTACGGATGTTAATAGTCCTTATGATTTCCTTTCAAGTTTGCTACATTCCCCGCGGTGTTGCCATGCTGCTGTATGAGTTCGTGCCTTCTCTAGTACATTCTAGCCTTTTTAACAACGTAGATAAAGCCATCATGATCTTGTATTACACGAAACACATCGTGAACCCAGTAGTTCTGTGGTTCATGAGCCGAGATTTCCATTCAGGTTTCCGTGCAATAACAACCTGTCGCCACATCCCTCGGGCACAGTCAGTATTAATTTGAAAGCTCTGGCTGTACCATAAGAGCCAGCTGGTCTTATGGTGTGACCAGGTATTAGAAAATTAAACGATACCGATTTACAGTGTCTTAGGGACTTGTCGTTATTTATCTAATGTAATCTTTAACATATGTTCAAAGTATATCCAATAAAGACTGTTCTTATGCCTATGTTCCTCGTGGAATTGACGATATATACCTCCAATTTGCGTGAACTAAACAGAAATTTAACCGCTAATATTCAATGGCCAATATTCAAGATTAACAAAACTGTATTGAACTTGCACTTCGTTTATTTAGGTAAACCTTAAGGAAAATTAGGACAACTAAAATAAGCTACCGGTTTCTCATCAGCGCCCGCATTTCAATATTGCTGCTGCATTTACTTTTTTTAGTTTTTAAAATGTAAAAAAAAAAAAAGATGTTTTCATACGTTCTTTCGAACAGAGCCGAACCAAATGACTGCTGATCGAATGCTGATCATCGTTTTCTGCCACTGGTCTTAATTTTGAATGACAATTGGAAAAATGTTCACTTCAAACTCTTGTAAAGATCTTATAATGAATTACTACTTAGAGAGCCGGTCTTACTCAAAACAAAACAAAAACGCCGGCCGCATTTACTTTTTAAAAAAAATCTAATGAGAAGCTAGAAATCTATTTTATTTGGTCTTAGATTAGTACGATTGCCTTACATCGATAACTGCAAACAGTAATACCGATTTACAGAAGACGAACATTCTGGAAGGGAGAGCTTCTAGCTCAAATCAGAGTTGCATAGCCAGGTCACTTGTCGTTTCCTCCGGCTACCAATTTGCGTTTTTGAGGGACTGGGGCGGGGCGGACGTAAAAGTTTTCATTTCCCAATTCTTCACGCGCCCAACCGCTCCTCCCCATGCCTTCTTCCGCCCTATTCCCCGGCCAAAAAGAGAAAAGACATCAGGGAACCTGGTTAAGAATTGCACATAGCGGTGGGATGGGGTAGGGAGGGATTCGTTGTTGCGTGCGACCGGGATGAGGGGTTTGCCTGCGTACGACATTCTGTTGACTCTGCATGTTTATTCTATTGAACACGGAATCTTAATATCGACACTCAATTTAGTTTATGTATACTCAATATTTACCAAAAGCTCGTTCTTGTCAATTTTTGTACTGTTGTCACATTTTCTTGTGGACGTTAGAAGTCACCTGGCTAATGTCCTTTCCTCAATGTAGTAAACTGAACTTAGTTATTTTTCCTATCTGCACCAAATGATAGTAACGTGTTGTTAGTATACTGCTTGTGTGAATTGTTGGCTTGACAGTGCTTGACCCAATCAGTATGAATGGTTTTTCAAGATACACCTTTAAAATAATCGTACCTCCGGTATCCGGTTTCAAACGAGTGAAAAATAAGGATGGAGGGGGAGGGGGGGTCCAAAAATCAAGTTCATCACACAATTTCCGATGTCTTTTTTGAAGCTATTTGCGTATTTAAATAGCTTTATAGTCAACACCTCGACCGTCCGTACGTACGTACAAACGTACGAGAGGACTGACGTCACTTTCGTGTGGCAACTGCAGGGGACACAAGTGTACCGTTCGGGGTAGTATAAGGGAATAAAAATGCTCGCTCCGGCTTTAGCTTTGGCTCAGTATTCGAGGCCGGCTGCACGCCAACTAAAGGGAATACCTGGCAAGATTGCCATTTAAAGTGTATTTTCGTATTCTCTCGCTGTGTTTTCAGTCTTGCAAGACACACAATGTTTTCCTCCGACCACAGACCCACGCGCGGAACATTTTGTCCCGAAGGTCACACTGCATGCATGACGGTGTTTCAAAACCACGCCATCTTGGTTTATTTCGTCCCAAAGGTGAGTACAAAACTCTGTTTACTTGCTCATTTGAGCTTTACATTGTAGAACAAATTACACAACAACCACACTTGGCTATAACTGAGTTCCCAAGATAGCCTCTGCCGAATGTCCTTGAAAACCGACCGAACGAATGCCGAAGCAAATATATATCAGTGAATGCCTTGACCGTGTCACGTATCAGTATTCAGTATCAAAACATGCAAAGATTTCCCATGGGTCAGAGTGAGGGATTTGATTTAGCTACATGTAGGACCCTCAGGCACACTTCTGTGTCAATTGCCCCAGGGTCGAGTCATCTGTACAGTATTGCAGCACAAAATTATGAAAACATTTTGTGGCAAAAGACGGGCTTTAAAATTTGATGCTCTCACGCACAAAATTATAAAAATATGTCTACCATGCAAAACACATACTTTTTTAATATGTCATGGCCATCACCATATAAAAATCTCTTGTTACAAATAATGCAGTTTGAACTGTTGCGGACATATGTCTATACGGTTTTCCACAGTTGACATTATTACAATGAAATAACCACTTATCAGGTAGTTAACAATCTCTTTTGCTGCATGTCATATCTCCAGCATTAGCCTGTGTCGGTAGTGGGGAATCCTCATTTGTCAAAACCCTTTTCCCCTGGAGTATAAATATTGGTAAATAGAACTACAATGCCCCCATTGTTCCTCACCCTGGCCAGGGAAGGAGAGGTGGGGATATAATTTGACTGTTGCATAAGCCAGATCTTGTATGTACTACAAGTTCCTTTCAAAATGCTGTAGATGGAGTCATTATTCCTTTGATTTTATTTCATACAATAGATCAATGTGTAGTTTTAATTTAATAAATCAATAATTTCACACAGAAATTACAACTTGACCCATACTTAATACTGGTAGCATAGCTACGTACCTCTATAGGCAAAAAGCAACATGCTTACACAAATTGTGCACTGTTTAGAAAACACTTATTCTCACAAGGCAAATAGCTTCCCGTACGCACAGCGTGCCTTTGTTTTATTATAGATAGTCGTTGGAAACAGTAAAGTTATTCTCTTTGCAGTATTCTATTGCCGTTCCGAGTCTCTGTCAGACATTACTTTTCAATCAAAGCCTCCACCGTTATAAACATTTGGGACAGGAATTGTTTCGGTAATTGAAACCGACACAAAAATCACATGAATTTTCTTGTCACTCTTTTGTTTGTATTTACAAACGGTCATCATAGAAAATTAGTTACAGACTAACCAATAATGCAGCTGTGTTGATCAACTACCAAAATCACATATTGTGCTTGAAATCTTTTCATATAATCTGCATATTAATCCATACTATAGGGACTAGATTGTAGAAATTTAATTCAATTTTTTTGCGGAACTATATGATCAACCATATTGTGTTCTCAAAAGTAGGCCAAGTTCTTGAACAGGAACATTTTTTCTATCAACGGCACTAAATTAAACATGCAAAACCAGTCCACTTTGCGTGATGAAGGACACATTGAAACACTGCCATTTTTATATAGAATTGAAAAACAAATAGACTTGATCAGTCTCACGGAAAATCGAAAAACTTATAGCCAGGAAATACATCTTTCTTACAAGCTATAGAGCATCTATTCTTCTTAAAAGCCAAATGTATCGAAAACAAACCTTATTTTAACATTTATAGAGCTAAATGATTCCCTCGCTTCAAACAGAGTTTTACTGGTACTAAATTTTAAAAGTGAAAGATAGTCTGACTTAAAACTCACTGTTAGCACTGATATACAATAGTTCTATCAGAAGCAAAGGTTCCTTTTGAAATCTGTAGTTTGCTCTTAACAATCTTCTTCTGGGGTTGAATCTGGTTTCAGTGGCTGCGCTCTTTCCAAAACAAATTCATTTTTCTTGTTCGTTCTCTTGTATTTGTCACACATTCGGAGACAGTTCCGTCTTACACCAACATGAAAGTCGGTACTCATACTGAATAAAATTAATGGGTTGATAACTTGCTGTACATAAAATAGCAGTACAGACACCCAGGCGATAAAGAAATTCGGACGAAACCAGAACTCGCCAATCAAAAGAACAGCACCACGAAACAACCAACAAGCCTGGAACGTTGCAACTTGGACAAGAAGCATCTTCACCAACTTTTCTTTCTTCTTTCTGCGATTGAGCCAAGCCTTGCAGGAGGTCCTTGATGATTTTGAGTCAAAGGACCGAGCATGTCGTCGAATTCGGCTGTGAATACCATGAGAACTGTTACTTATCTGACTGTCTTGTCTTTCTTTCACGATGGAATCGTCGTGGAAGTATAAAACGTTGATTACCCGTATGTATGCAAAAGACTGGATGATCACTTGGGCAGCAACAAAAACGGATATCAAGGTGGTAAGATAGACTCTGCGATATGATTTGCTCCATCTGGGAGCACAATACAGAACTCCGCTATAATTGATCAACTCATATACCAAAGCTGCAGGCAAGCCTGCGGTGAGATAGCAACCAACCCAAACCAGGACAAGAAAAATAACAGTTAGTTTGTAAGTGATTTTCGGTTTGAATGGTGTGACCAGAGCTCTTTGGCGCTCCCAGGCGATGGCAGAGTGACTCACCACTGAAACACATACGAATACATCTTGCAGTGGTGCTATGAGTGGGCACGTTATTTCTCCAAACGGCCAAGGATCGTACAGCTCGATGATTCTTAGAGAAGCAGCAATGAGTAGATATAGGATATCAGCCGCGGAAATGTTGGCTATTAAAATATTGCACGGAGTTCTCATCGCTTTCCATCGAGTCACGACTGATATGATCAAACAGTTGCCGGTGACGCCAAAGAAGATAATGGATGAATACAAAACAACATTCAGAATTCGGAATGATTCGTTTATGGAGGTAGTGATTTTGTTTGTTGGTTGCAGCCTTGTCTCGTTGCTCATAACATTGCATGAAAAGTTGGACACGATGACATATGGATACACTTGAAGACTACAGTTCATGATATCTTTGCGAACAAAATATGTGGTTGGAAGTAGAGGTTGTCACATACGCGTTCTTGTTAATTCTGCCACTTTGCAGATTGTACACATCAAATGCATCTATGCCAAGTATGTCAAGATTTGTGTCCTATTGATCAATACCTCGACTTGAAATACTCCAGGAGTTGTTTGTCATTAGCTTGCTGTTATAAGCCTTGCAGAGGTCATAATGATATGACATTGAAGTCGCTGCTACAGTAGATATTACATTTCTATAGTTATAATATTTATAATTATTATCTTTCTTCGTAAAACATATTGTAATTCCAAACCTTGAAATTTTTGATAACATTTCGTTCACTTCATTTTCGTATTCCACTTTATATTTTTAGTTAGAAATAATAAAATAAAATAAAGTAAAGTAACTCTAACAGAGATCTCGTAATGTAATACAGCAAGTTTTCACAACAAATGTGTCTCTGTTTGCATTTTTAAAAACGAAAATTTAAACTGAAATCTATAATTAACTCGCTTTGCACACACCCCTCGATTTTTCTTTTCATGAAAAGATAAAAAAAAACATGATCGAATGCCAAGTATTTGACAACAAAATTAGCTCGGAAATTATGCAAACGTCAGTGAAGATCTTTCTGGTTCCAGCTTTAGAAAGGAAGTAAATCTTAATTTTGCCGTTTTGAGTTTATCTAAGGAAACGTATTGGAGATCTGAATTCTAATAAAAGTTAGCCCATTAGAATTACCATAAAAAGATTGATAAGAACAACTGAAAAACAAAACTTTAATCGTTAGATTTACTCAAAAATCAAATATTAAACCGAAAACCATTCGCCGTTCGTATACTTATGAACATGGTTTACAAAAATGTATTTTCCAAATATATTTTTTTTAAATGATAAAATTGAAAACAAGAGTAAAACATATGTGGTAGATTTGTTGAATGTAATCTAAAACACACAGAACTGACGTAATAGATAGTGTCGCGACTTTTAACTACGGAAATGCGAAAGCACCTTGAGTTTCTAAGCTCTGACTTTTGAAAAAAAATCAGTAATAGTTTTACCGAAAAAGAACTTACAAAAATGATTTCGTTTTCTTTTTCAAATAAATTTTGGGACGATATTTCTTGGCCATTATTTGGCAGCGTTTTGGATATAAATTTCCAATCTGACGCGCAACACTTGGAGTCGTCAAATGCTAGGTAAGAAGCACTATTCAAATTATCAGTTCGTTGTGATAGCATCCGGAGCTTAAGTATGACAGTGTCATCAAGTCAGAGGACAGGTGCCAAAATGTTACGGTTATATTGTTATTACGATTTGGAACAAATTTGTTCATTCGGCAGAGCTAATGGTTGAAATCAGTTGCTAAGCTTAGAAAGATCGCAAATGTACATGTAATAAAAAGCTCCATGTACTATTATTGAAGCTTCCAGAAATAATGAGGAACCTTCTCGATGGTTCATATCCTAACTAACTAATTTACAACATTCTTATTACGTTTTTTAATCTGGTACAAAGCTTTGCTACATTTTTAGCCAAGGACCTAATTAGCTTTAGACTTTTATTGTATCTGTGACCTCTACACGATGTTTCTTGTATTACATTCTGTGAAAAGTTCAACATACATCGGTGGAAACATATTCTGAATCCATATACAATTTATGCCGTCAGAGATTAAGAAAGATTCTCTATTATAATATTTTAGGTTCGAATGGAAAAGTTTGGACATCGTTATCACCATCTGGCTAACGGTTATCAACTCCAATAAATTCAAACGAAATAAAGTTGAATTGACCTTTTCCAGTTTTTAAATCTCGGGATATGTGTGTCAACTCTTATGACCATTTGCGTAATAATTCTGCACCTGCTTGCATGTAGAAGTAAACTGTTCCATGCGACTCCTTAATCCTTAAACGGCGAAGGGGAGGGGTTCAAATTGACACCCCGAGGATTTTCCCTCCTGAAATTTGGCACTTTGAAGCAATCAAAATGAAATTTGTCGTTCTTCTTGTCCATTTATGAACACATTTTTTGACGTTATTTAGATTACATCATTGTTTATAATCCATACAAATTAATTATTCAAACTAAATGTTGAATAAAAAATTGCACTTTTACAAAACTTGTCCAAAGACGGCAAAGATGGCGGAAATGTTTCGACTGTTGCCGTATTCAACAGATCTTATTTGAAACTTGACTATTGTTGTGGAGCGTAATTAGCTAAGCCAAAGCTTCAGACAAAAGCTTGATATTTTATGTGTAACCATCTAGCAAAATCATCGGGAGTGTTTCCGGTTGGCACAATGACATGTCAACACAAAAAGGTCGCATGATGCAGTTTGGTTAAACTAAACCGAAAATGCAGGAGTTGCTATCTGACACTGATTTCAAAAAGTTTCCCGGATCCCCCCAAAAGTTTGCGCCTTCGGGGCGCATAAAATTTTGTCTAGCTAGTGCCCCTCCCTTTTTACCCTGGGTACCAGAGGCAACTCGCTTACTAAATCCGGCCGGCCGAAGGACGGCAAACGAGCGTGAGGTCCGAAGCGAGCGAAGCGAGTGAAGGGCCGAACGCGAGTAGCCTCTGGTGGCGAACCTCAACGGTCTCGTTATGATGCCCACACGTGACAACACGTCAGCAAAACCGGTTTTCTGTCACGTGTGTAACTTGATCGATCTCACCTCGGGATTTCGTGTTTGTTTATATTTCAATTC
>JANRMR010185210.1:0-11222 GCA_025434825.1 Bergia sp. 'catenularis'
GCTATCCAATTCACCTCCCCAACTTGCTGTGTTGCCAGCATGGCAAGTCCTGATGGTGCAGTGGAATTAGCATGCCTGACTAGCAACCAAGGAGATGAGAATTCAAGTCCAACTCAGGGCATAAAAACCAAATTTTTTCAAATGAGTTTGTCAAAGGTAATATAATTATAGAGTGTGTTGAAAGGTACATATATATGAACACTGTGTGTGTTCCCTTCACTTCCTAGTTGTTCATTTGTTTTATATAATAAAAAGCAGCACCAACAGTTATAATTAATAACATACTAGTCAACAAAAGGCATCTACAGTGTTGATAGAATTTTGAAGCCTCTAGCA
The DNA here is from genome assembly GCA_025434825.1 of Bergia sp. 'catenularis'. Classification (NCBI taxonomy): domain Eukaryota; kingdom Metazoa; phylum Cnidaria; class Anthozoa; order Zoantharia; family Parazoanthidae; genus Bergia; species Bergia sp. 'catenularis'. Next base: position 337 of record JANRMR010185210.1, read on the forward strand.
AAATATTCAATACAGTATGACCATGTCAAACTAATTAATAAATTATAGTTCTGAGCAAAATTTATTTTTGAAAAACATTATCTCTTAAACAATGCTACAATGTACTATACAGTGTGACCGTGAACTAATTAATTATAACAGCAAAATCTATCTTTGAACAATATTGATCATCTATTAAGCAATGTTTATTAAACCTGTAAAACTTCTCACTTACAACTTACATGTACCCTTAATGATGTACATGTAACTTTTCTAACTTACCCATAACGATGCCAGTATTAAACCTGTATCTTTTCTCGAGGAGTTCCTCCTTGTACTCATTAAGAATAGATTCCACCTTTATATGCAAAGTACAATGCAATGTACAGAAATATATCACAGTTATTAACTTTGCATAAGCACATACAAGTAGGATATAATTTTATGGTAATTAAAAAATAATTTTTTTTAACTAAAAAGGAAATCGAAGCACTAGACAGTCTAGAAGTATTAAAAATGATTGTTGACTTGCTTAAAAGTTGTTCAAAATATTTCATGCTTGTAATTCAAGCTCATATTATTTAAGTCCATATCGGTATTATTATGCAAATGATGTAAATGACATGATTAATGCATCCAAACTTGTAAATTATTCATGGCAATCCAAAAATGTGGGTATTTGCAGGTCCCTCGCCCCCCTATTTACCCCCCCCCATCTGAATAGAGATCATAATAGTTCATGTAAACTCAAGACATACATGTACAACTGGACTGCAGCAATACTCTAGTAGCAAATCAAGTGAACCCCCCCTCCCTCAGCACTGTGGACTGAAAAAAAGTTTTGCCCAGTTTGAACTCATAGAGGGGAACATCATCTAGAACAAAAAACTTTGAATGAGACTATTACAATCAAAAGTAAAAACATTTGTGAACAATATTAGTATTACATGATATTATTAAAGCTGTCCTCTTACACATTCTTCAATCTGTTCTGGGCTGACATCAACTCCAACCCCACAATTTTCTTCAAAAGTTGACACATTGATGGGATCAACAGGGTTCTCTTTCAGGTAAGAGAGAGCAGCTAGAGACAAAACAGTAGCATTAAGGTTGAGCTATATAAGTGACATAAAGTTCTGGTACATTTAAGCTAACACAAATTAGCACTGACTACTAGTACACATAGCAATTTAAAAAAACAATTTATTTTATTTTTTGCTAAGAGAAAACAACTGAAATGATTAGACTACTACTGACAGTAATTATCACCCTATAACTTGGTGCAGTTCAATTATTACATCTTAGTTGTACAAATTGAGAAAAACCGTACCAAATGAATAAAGATTTGATTAATTCTAATATTGATACTCAGTAAAGTTTAACACATTTAAACTGAGGCGGTGCTTAATGGGAGTTTAACAAAAAAATAAAAGTAAATAAATAAAATAAATAAATAAATATATAAAAAATAATAATAATAATAAATAAATATATATAAATAAATAAAATTTTACAGAGAGTAGACGGATTTTAGCTGCCGCTTAAATGAGTCCAAACTGCTAGCACTAACAATCTTTAGTTAGAGCATTCCATACGCATTCAGGAACAGTCTTTGGAAAAAAGGAGCATTTGAAGCAGTCAGTGACGAGAGAGTATTGGATAAACTTAAAGTTGTGGTTTCACCTGGTAACAGATGTGGAAGGAGTTAAGTAAATATGAGGGGAGATAGCACTTAGATTGTTGACAATTTTGTACATTTGAGCAAGTCTGTTGTTCTCTCTCCTGATCTGTAAAGAGGGCCATTCTAATTTGCGGAGTATTTCAGATACACTAGAATCCCTGCTGTAATCGTTCACAACAAATCTCGCGGCCCTTCTTTGGACCATTTCTAATTTGTTAATATTGGATAATGTGTGAGGATCCCAGACGGAACTGCAGTACTCCAGTGAGGGTCGGACCAGGCTCGTGTAAGTAGTTTCTTTAACCAGTGGTGGACAGTGGTACAGGTTTCATCTCATAAAATATGGAACATTGTAATGTGGAACACTATACTTGAAATCATCTAGCTCAGTCTGCAATATGCAGTTCTATCAATTTTGAAGTCTTTTCAATACAACTTAAGTTTGCAGTTTTGTTTACTATACATGTAAAAGTTGTGTTCCTGTTGGGTAATTCAGTAGCATGCAATCATGTAATTTTACAAGTAGTTAAGAGTATGATTCCCTCAATAGTTTGTAAGTTGCAAAAAATTTCTAATGGAATAAATTATTACCTTGCCACACAAAACATTATTTAGTTAAAATGTTATTAGAATTTACATGTAACTATATAATTTTGAAAAAACTTCAGTAAGTAACCGCTCACCTGTTAACTGAGCTGTTGACGTTATTCTCTTGTCACAAATATAGCCAGTAATGAGCTGGAAGCGAGATTCACCCTTAATGAAGCTGCCATTCGATGAAAGTGAATACAGCAGGACTCCGACCGGCTTTTCCACTTCCTTCGTTTGAAGCTTTTTCTGAGCCTATAAAAGTCACAGCACGGGCTGCAGTCAGTTGAAATTTTCACAAACTAACTTCCATTACACACTTTTTTTATAAGTACAATTTTATAAGAACGAGGCTCAATCTTGCCTAAAAACTAAGAACAACCTAACAACAAATGAGGCTCAGATTCCAATGTAAATGATCTTATTTTCATGATCTTGGAGCAAGAAATTGTACAGTTCATCTAGAAAGCAATGCAGATAGGGTACAAACACAATATTTATAATGCACTGATTTTCACAAGTGATCTAACAGTGTATCTAGCAGAGTTTTTACTTGTTCATTCTTGGCCATAAAGTCACACTCATCAGCAACAGCAATCTAGAGATGTTTATTACATTTAAAGGTCTCCAATTTCCAAAGATTTCTATGTTTAAAATTTATATGCAGGAACACAAACACTTTAAGAACAACAGAGGCTCAAAATGTTGTAAAAAATTAAGAACAACAAGGCTCAGCCAAAACTTACTGGCTCTTATTCTTAAAAAAGCGTATAGCCTTCTATAAGCCAGAATGCTTCTTAATTTTGAAAACCCTGTGATATACATATTAATTCTTATTTTCCACAGTTTTCTCGTATACATGTAGATCTGCATGTAAGGTATTAACGATATTGGTCACTGATAGTAACATTCAATTCAAATCGGGCAGTCACAGTACTTCACTACCACACGTTAGTTATTAAAAGATAATGTCCATAACAGTAATCAATTTAAATAAAAAAGAATCGACATCACTCATTTAATCAGTCCCCCGCATATTTGACGAGCACATGTATGCCTTCATTAAATAGATTTTCAATTCATTCTTTCATTTATATGAAAAACCCATCTGTAAGTGTTAAAGAAGTAGTAACAAGGGTAAATAGGTATATTTATAAAACATTTAACGTGGATGATGCAATGATATAGTCTACAAACCAACATGGCTCTCAGCCTCACCTCGGTTACTATTGCTTCTAGTCTTTTCGCAAGCGCTTCATTTTTTATTGTTTCTTGAGATTTCTGTTCACTTAAGCCGATACTCTGAAACAAAGTTAATCGATCTACCATACTTGCAAGGCGAGAAGACTTCTGAACAAGGAATAAACGCGGTCGTAGCACCCTCACTGCTCCGATTGTTCCAAAACTCATGAAAAATTGTGGCAAATAGACAGGCGCGTCTGCTACGTGGCCGAGATCACTGGTACTGAGAATAATTTCTTCTTGCCAGGGTAGAGACTGAAGTATGTCTTGATTTTTTCAGAATAATTCTTTTCACCCTCAGTTAGAGGGCAATTTGCAAAGTTTGGGGGGAAAAAGGTTTTAAGATGATTATTTGACTGAAAAGTAAGTAATTATTTTTTTAAACTTGAAAATTTTGTAGTGTATTGATCAATCAGGCACATGTACTTTCATCAAATTAGTAGAACCTCACGCTGTCTCTAGGGAGGGGTGGCACGGAAACCCTTTTAGTCTATACCCGTGACGTCATGGAGTAAATAGAAGTCATAGAAACATGGCGGATGGCTAGCAACTTTTGGGAATCCTGGAGAGTGAACAGCAAATTCTCATGATGAAAATATTCCAAGCAACAGATTGCTAGTTAATTGTTTTCTATTGCTTTAGTTTTGGAGTTGAGTGCATTATTTGTGCAGAAGATTCATTGCTTCATGTAGAATAAGGAAGATCTAAATATTTTCCTGAGACGCAGGTTTTGTTGATGCATTCCAAAATTGTCACGATCTTGCTGTTCATTAAAGCTAATTGTCGATTGCAGTAACAGTTCAAAAATGGGGATTCCAGATCTGGATTTCATGTTTGACCTGCTGGACACTGATCTGAAAGGGTATTTAACAAGCGAGCAGCTTCAAGATTTTCAAGAAGAGCTCCACTTCACTCGTTTTGACCCCAAACAGATCGATGCGGCGATCGTAACAATATGTGGTCACAATGCAGACGGAAAATGTTCCCGTGAACATTTCATGACTGTTTTGGATGAGATAGAACGGAGAAGGAATTTAGAGGAGAAAATCATTTGGGATTTTAAAACACTTGACATGGAAGGAAATGGTCGGATTTCACTCAAAGCGACGCTGTTTTTGTTTAAGACTGTGCATGGAGATTATTTCTCGCTCAAAACGTGGCAGACGTTTATTAGAGAGCGAGGAGGCAACGAAGACGATGTTTCGTTTGATGAAATTAAAATGTTTCTTTGTAACTTACCGAGTGGTGGACCGTGTGACGAAGGCGAATTTCTGGATGCAGAGAGTGAGTTAGAGAGGGAAATGTGCAATAGAGACTATCAGAACTTCCGTGATCTGCAAGCTTTGCAGGTATGCATACGCTCGTACCTTGTTTTTAAGGTTAGACAAATGTATTTTCAGAATATAACCCGAACCTGTTACAAAATCAGAGGCAGCAGAGCGTTTTGAAATGTGGGGGGTCAGGGGGGAGGGGGTTCATCATACACCAAGGCAAGCGCATACCCCTACTCAAACTTCCAAAAATGTCTTTTGCGAAGTTTGTTGGCACAAGCAAACCTCTGTTAACAGAGTCCAGTAATTGATTTGTGATAATGCATTTAAGTAGACAGTTGTTCAAACAATCCTGCTTCATGGTGCTCCCTGGGTAGTTTTTGAATCAAAAATTTTTAGACAAACCATCGCATCAATGGGAAACTGCTTCTGTCTAATTTAGTGGAAGAATCCAGCAGTTACTGGCTTCTCAAACACCAGTCAGAGTTGTTCAAAATACAAGTCCTACAACATCATTTCACTGAACCTGATGAAATGATTTGTGAAAAGATCACGAGGCTGAATATTTTGACAAACCGTTTTATGCTGTGCTAGTGATATTTTCAGCATTGAATCATAGGGGGATCACCCCTCCCCCCCTCCCCCTGCTCCACCATCTCTGAAAACACTTTTAACGTGCTGTGATTGGTGTCTGAGACTGGAACCAGATAAACATTGGACAAAGCAACATCACATTGTCCAATTCTCTTTGAATTTTATAGCCCAGTGATTTTAGAACTCCCCACCACTCTTTGGGGGAATTGTGGGGGAGGGGGGTAAGGAGATGTCAGAAATGATTTGGGTACCCCACCCTGCCTGCTGCAGGAATGTTACCCCTGCTCCTTTTGTTGTTATTAGCATTGTGTTACCAAGAAAGAGATAACTAAAAGCCAAATTAACAGGTGATCAAGAGAAGTGCATGATTGGGTCCTTTCAAGTCCTCTGATAGGATGTCCAGAGACTAGACCAAAGGCTTGATGCCCCTGTCCAGGGGCAGTGTGGTGAAAGAAGTTCCTGAAATAATTTAAGCCTTGCCAAGGCTGGGGGTTTGAACCTGAGAACTTGGATTGGCATGTCAGAGATCTACATGTAACTGACTGAGCCAACCACCCACACACACAATGTCATACACACACACACGCACGCACAGTACTAACCACTCATTATAATACTAAATGAATAGCTGAATGTAATGATTTATTCATCCCAGGAGGATGAATCAAGCATAGCCCTTGAGGAGAAGAACAGGTTGGACAATAGAGAGAAGATGAAGAAAGGAGCAGAGCGGCTGGTTCGGCGACTGGATCATGAGGGTATGCCAGCCCTACTGCATGATGGAGAGGATTATAAAGAAACTTCTGAGAGGAAAGTGCGGCAGAAGGTGTCAGCAACAGAACTCATTGAAGCTCTCAGGAATAAGTAAGTACTCTCACTTTGTGAATAATCAAACCTGACAAAGTGATTTATTAAACATACATGTAGGTATAGAGTCAAAGAAATATCTTATAGAGTAATATGCTGACAATTGAAAAGATTTTTTGTCAAGAAAGGGCCAAGCCTAGGTTTCATATAACAAGTTGCATCACAAATGGCAGACATTACTTAAACTACCAAGAAAAGCTTCCTTAAAGTCTGTGTTGAGAACTTCCTACTCCAAGGGCAGAAACTTCAATCTTGAACAGGGTGCTGGAAAAACGTCTTCTTGGTAAACACACAAGATTACTGATCATGATATGGTCCAAATTTTGCCCAGGAAGAATCATCCTACCAAAATCCGAATCTACGGAGAAACTCCACCCAACTCCACAATCATGGCACAGACAAGAGCCCATTTTGTAGGCAATTGCTTCAGAGCCATGGACCGGATTATTTTTGACAGTCCTCATTTGAGACTACCATGTTCGAATAGATGAAGCAGATCCCTTATATATGGGTCCAGACCATTTGCTGTTAAAATCAATTTAACTGTACATAATTTAACTATTTGATTATTCAGATGTGGTCTTCTTGACTATTTACATATTTGAAGTTTCCCAAAACAGATTTTGACTGCCCTGTACCCCTGATTTTAATAAAATGTGTCAACCCCCCCCCCTCCACCCCCTCTCCACTCTGGCAAGTTCCCCACACTAATGAAGCTCTTCCAGAAGAAGAGAGGGGGGGGGGATGAATAGGGGTATACAAATCCGTGAATCCGCGACAATCTAATAACACCCGAAAGCGCCGATCTGCGAAAATATCTGTTCAAATCCGGACCCACAAAATTTTTGATAATTGCACTGGGAAATGTGTTTCAGCAAAATGCTCTGTCAAATTTCTTCACGCTTTATTGAGTTATCTAATGTTTTATTGAGTTCCTTAACATTTTCAGGTTGAAAGTAAACGAAATACCACACACCAATCCAAAATATTTTGTAAGAGGATTGGCATCCGCAATCCAAATTTTAAAAGAAGCAAACCAGAATCCTGGGCAAAAAAAAGGAAAAACCTGCAATCCGCTGTATTGCAGGATCCGCAGGTCCATCAAAATTTTACTCTGAATCTGAAATCTGCTCAAAAATATTGGCGAAATCCGACGATCTACGGACATACGATATCCCCCCCCCCACACGCACACACACACACACAAGAGGTCCGGAATTGCATAAGCCCCCTCCAATAAAATTACTAGTACGAACCTGTAATCAAGGTAGAAATTGTTTCATATTTTAGATATGATGTGTTGCGAGGGAATCTACTGCTGGAGATGCTGAAATTCCAGGTTGGTGAGGGAATGTGGACGGTACTGTCGGAACAAGAACAGCAAGAAAGACTGATGCAGTTAAAGTTGCGAGTGAGAAAGATGCGCAAAGAGGGAAAGCTGGAAGCTGCAGCAGGACTTCCAGGAGCAAGTCAGGTTTACCCTGAGACGCTGCTGGCACTGATGGATTACAGCAGACAAGGGAAAAAGAGACAACTGGAACAGGAAGAAGGATTGAAAAAGAGAATGAGAGATGAAGGTTATTAGTGAAAGCTGTTTTTTTATCGCTTAACGATATTTAAACTCGACTTAACTATCTTTTTCAAAGGAAAGATTAAAAATATCGTATTGTCTCTCTTTTCTTCTGTTTCTATATTTTCTTCACTATCTCCGTTGCATTATTAAGATCTATTCATTATTAACATCTGATTCTCCTTTGTTCATACATTTCACTTCCTTCATTCGTTTTGTTGTTCCTTCCTTCTTTCAATTACTCAATTATCCGTCGTTCCATCCATACATTCATCCACTGATCCATCCATTCGCTCGTTCATTCATTCAATCACTCGGGTCTTTTGTTATATCAGTTCAGTTGAAAGTTATCTTTGTGCTAAAAAATCTAACCATCATTTTGTCTGCGCGTCCTTCTTTTCGTTCTCTCTTGACTTCCATTGATCCTTTTTCCATTGCTTCGTTCAGACTTTACTCATTTCTAAGCGTTATTAAACGTAGCCTTTTTTACCAATCCTCAGGCAAGACAGAGAAAGAAGTGGAAGAAGAACTCAGTCGTCTGAGAGACGAAGCAATCCGAGGCACGGTGACCAGTGACAAGATGCTCATTAGTCTTGAGGCTCGTTACCAAGGCGACAAAGATGTACTGACAACAAGGCTGAGAGGAGCTGATGGCCAGACCATGACATCAGAGGAGAGACTGACAGAGTATGTGCTACTGGTGAGGGAGTATCTTCGAGGCAAACATGAACACAAGTTCGAAAGTTGTGCACCAGCAGTTGCGATGGCTGAAATACCACAAGCTAGAGTTGACAGGTATGACAATTTGTGACAGTCAGCTCATCATGCATTGCCACTCGGACTAAATAGAGTGTTTATCAATTTTTATTCTTTTTGGTTTGTTTTAATGGTCAAGATATTTATGGTTGTTCTTTTGCAGTTCTCTGCAGGATCGTAAGAGGCAAGAGAAACTTGCAAGTGAGAGACTTGTCTATCGTAAAGGCCGTAAGCTTCAGAAAGAAATGTTTGGTGAAGACTTCAAGCTGGTTGAGAATGAAACTGGTCTTGTTGATATTCACGAAAACATTGTGAAAGCACTGGAGAAGAAACATGCAATTGAACGCGAGCTGTTGATTTATATGTTGCAGGGACGAGATAGTGGGCCTTCCCGGAGTGCTGCTAGAAAACTATCCCCAGGTTGGTTAGCTGTTTGGTTGGGTTTTTCACTTTATTTAAATTATACGCACAATAACTGTTTTCTAATTTCTATTTGTCTATCTTCTCTGGTTGTTAACTAGACAACACACGCTCAAATGTAGACACCTGACACAATTACAATTACAATAAAAAATATATTCGCTCTAGCATTCCAATAATAGACGTACATGTATAGGGGAGTCTTTGTCGTCTGTTGACCAAATATGAACTGTCGCTATTTTGTGATAGTAAGGCGAAATGTAAACAATAAGATTTTCCTAAAGTCTACTCAAAGAAAAAACGGGTTTGAAACCCACGATTAAACCTCCCAAGAAATACTACTGGTAATAAATAGATTCTTCATGAAATAATTTCATTTGCAGTTTTATTTGAGTGTATCAAAATAGTGTAGAAAAGGAACCCTTGGACGAATGAGGTGGTAACTATCGAATTTGATTATGTTCATTAAATGCTTATTGAAGGTAAAATTGGAAATTAACAGGGTAGAGAGCTTTACACAACAAGAAGGTGTCTCAAAATACTAATTCAACAGCGTTTATGCGCTCAAGGAAAACCCCGAAAGTCATGGTATTACAGAAATTTGCTTTACGGGCCTGAGAAGTCATGGTCTTTTGATTTAGGCCTTTGAAGTTCATGGAGAAGACTATTTGTACAAAATCAAGGATCGGTTTTCTTTTGAGCAAGAAGAAAACAGAAACTCTTTACTCACTCTACATACAAACGTTGCCTTGAGATTATGCTAGGGGTAAATAAACACCTTTATTCCCTAAATACTTTCAAGTTTCTATTGTGAAACTGTGGTTACTATGCTGGAAAATGTCGAAATCGAGAACTGTTTTTGGTTTTGTCACAAAAAAAGATGGTTTAAATTATGTTGTGGGAACTGCTAAAGATTTATTGTGGAAAACTGAGTTTTGGAGAGTCACGAAATTGCAGAAGTTGAAAAGAATACGAACTCTGCGCAACTAAACAGTAAACATAAACGTAGAATATACAGCAAGCGTGTTCACTGACAACATTTGTAACTTGTAACTCACAGAGGAACGGTCCAACCAGCTGCTTGTACTGAAAATGCAACGGCAAAGTTGGCGAAGCAGCACGTCAGAAGAAAGAACAGCAAACAAAGAACGTCATCGCAGCATCATACAGGAAGCAGTTGGAATTGTGTTTGAGAACAGAAGAATAGAGCTGAGAGAGACTTACGGGGCTGGAGTAGACGAAACTGTGGTGTCCACGGCAATATTGAGTGACTTACAGGAGCAACAAGATGCCGAGAGTCAACTACTTCTTTCGTTGGTGGATAAGGTAAAATGTTATAACAATGATTTATGTGAACTCCAAAAACATGTTGGGGATTTTTAGTGTCGTTGAAATTCCTTTTTTTACTAAGGTAAGAATTCTGCTCATGGATGCATTGACATCAAAGATTAGAATGCCAGCTCTGAAATATTTACTACGCGAGTTATAAATAATCTCTTGCACGATTTTGGATAACAAGTACTGTACCGTTAGAGAATGGCAGACATTTACTTCAATGTGTTTGGAACTGCTTGAAGCAACTCGTTACACAGTAAAAAATGGGCTAGCATCTATTACCAGATAAACATTAAGAGGAAACCCTTAATGTTATCATTTAGACAATTTTGTAAGTTTTTTGTTGACTTATAGGTTTGTAGGTATTCGATCCATTTAAAGGCATTAGGGCAACCTTAAGTAAGAGGAAATATCTTGGATAACTTTTTGCACGTGGTTGGAAGAACTTTTAATTACTTAAAACCGGTATATTATTTCAACAGGATTCACAAGAGCTTCTTCGTATCAAGCAGCAGCAACTGCAGGCGTACAGTGAAGAATGGATCGACAACATATCTGCTGTGTTACTTGGAACTGAGGATGT
>JANRMR010185232.1:0-11219 GCA_025434825.1 Bergia sp. 'catenularis'
GTAGTAGTAATAGTAGTAGTAGTAGTAGTAGTAGTAGTAGTAGTAGTAGTAGTAGTAGTAGTAGTAGTGGTAGTAGTTAGTTGTAGTAGTAGTGGTAGTAGTTAGTTGTAGTAGCCATATACACCTACAGGCAAATTAAATACCGAAATCAGAAAATTTGTTGATTTTCCTTTCCCCCCTCTATTTTTTTTTTCTTGCATCCAGATATTTTACTCTCAGGCTGACTCAGAATTTGACTGATCTATGACGTACCGCACTGATAAATTGATTTCGTGCCGAATGACTTGGATGTTGTTAATTGTGTAACTAGAGGAAGGGGAGGGTGGGGATATTATGCATGTATATAAACATATTGTTTGTTCTGAGTATAAGTTCAAGTTGAAGTCTCGTATTTGCACTTATTCGATTACAATTATGTATTCGATTTTATTTAGGCCTAGTGTAAGAGAACATAAGACTTGATTGATTATGTTTTAAGAGTGATAGTGCACAGTGGTCAGAGGAGCAAAAGCTTTCGTGTTGGCCACTAATCGCTAATTTAGACATTTATTTACAAAAACAATGATTGGCTCTATGTCTGGTTGTCTGTTTTTTCTGTGTTCCAGATTGGTTTTTTAAAATTTAATTGGTAATTAATTTGCTGCACAATATTTTAGTACGTTGGTAAGTTCACCACTCACAACTCTAAGCACACATAGTGTTATTTCTTGTACAAGAGGAGCTAGATTTTGCGCTTGCAACTAGTCCTTCTGTTTGCCGAAGAAAAAATTGAGTTTTACTTGCTTGGGAGACATTCGTTTTTGACAGTTATTTTCCGCATTTACCAACAAACTTCAAAGTTTTCTTTTGAAAGCAGGTCGTCGGCAGCTTTGCACATAGGAACCAACCTTGACACAAATGACGATTTTAGGTCTTAGGTTTAACCGTGAAACGACAAACTAAATTATTAACCGTTGATCGAAAGATGGATATTGAACCAAAGAGCGACAAGCTGCACTTTATTTTGCCACCCACCAATTGATTTGTGCGGTTTGCATTAAGCCGATTATAGTTCATATTGGTGATAATAGCAGTCATAAGTTGTGCCAAAATAACAATTAATTTATAGGATATCAATTTCTTCCGTTGATATTGTGTAAAACAGTTACACAAGAAAACGTCAAGGTAATAAGGGCATTTAGCTCAGAGATGTATTATATTAGCAGTTACATTATCACCTTCAAAAAAAATCATGAAAAACAACTTCACTGTCTTCCTTACCATAAATTACAACCAAGAAGCTTCTCGAATCTAGCTCCAAAAAAAATAACAACAACAGAGAAGAACAAGATTAAAACAACTTAAGAGATGCGAAGAGTTTGGTAATCAGCCCTAATGTTATTCTCATTATATAGTTCTTTGCTTTTAGGTTTTAGCTAATTTTATACAAATATATGTTATTAGGCGAATTGAAGTGGATGAAGATGTTGGAAGCTTTTTACGTGCAGTTGATCAAGCACCACTTGTGCAAGTGGATGTTAGCCGGTGGGTTATTCTTAACTACATTTAGTAAAATGGTAGAATCTATTCCAAAAAAGGAGACAACACATCAACTTCGGCTAAGGCCGGAAGAGCATCAAATCCTTTACCTGAATTTTTAATTGATGTAATTTATACACAGTAATTACATTAACTAAAAATCATTTGGTTTCCACAAAGGTCCTGTTGTATGTTTTCTCCCACACTTTTGCCGGAAACATATTTGCATTGTGGATAAGAGTTTTTATGTTTTACAAATTGGGTTGAAACACATGAGGTGATCATAAATTTTCTCTTCGAGAAAGCGGCCAAAAAACGCCATCTATGAGTCAGTACAATTGTTCCCAGCAAGCAAAACTTAGCCACTATGCCTCGATATTTCGTAATATGCTTTCATAGAAACATAGCTCTATAAAACACATTATTACTTACAAATCCAGTGATACAAATTCAAACATTAAACACTATTTGCAGAACAACATACTTTTCATATGGATTAACAATGGCCACTGGGATCAATGACGGGACTTCAAGTCAACCTCTACACTCTAATAACTTTTTTCCTGTTCTAGTTTTGACGCCTATCGTATATCATAAATTTATTTTTTCAACATTTGAGTGTATTGCGGTAAAATTCACAAAAAAACTAACACGAAATAAACTAACACATTTCGTGCAAAAAACTATAATGCAAAACGATTTAGGTAAGTTTTAGCAAAGTGAGAGGGAGCTATACGCCAATTAAGATGCATCGCGGCCAGTGATCATAACACCCAAAGAAGCCCAGCGTTGCTGGGCGAAATGTTGTGTGCTTTACACAAAATAACGTATTCCAGTGATAGATTTACTTTTTTCACTATCTACTAACCACTACTGGATGAATAATCTTCACCAATTTCCATACTTTAGTTAATTTCTAACAGTTGATTGGAACTCTTAGAGAAAGATAGAAAGCTTTATTGTTTTATTGCCTTTTGGTATTTTAGTTTGACAACTTACAGAATACACTTTCGTTTAAAAAGTTCACTGATGGTCTTTTGTGCGAATTGAAGACATTACAAGCATTGTTAGTTAAGTTTAATGTTTTTCTTCGCATTTTTTGTGAAAATGTTTTGTTAACATATTATGATTCATTATCTATCAAGTTTGAGATGAAAAACTGCTACTCTAAAGCTGCAACAGTTTTATAGAACTTCTTCAGTTTTAATGTTTCCTCCGCATTTTTATTAAACTGTTTTGTTAACATATCATGATTCATTATGTATCAAGTTTGAGATGAAAAAAACTGCTACTCAAAACCTGCAATAGTTTTATAGAACTTCTTTAGGCCGCAGTAACTTACCTGGTTGTGACGATAGGAATAATACGCCTGATTTTGAATTTACTGCTGCAAACAAGGTCAGCCAAAAAAACGCATAGAAATTTGTCCAGAAATTCATTGCTTCTTGCTCTTTGTTGCTTCCGTGCTCAGGTGTGTATTTAACGCCAGTTCAATATGTTCAAGGACTATTTAAAGAGTATAAGATAGCTTGATATAATTAGTCCGGACTTTGAAACTCAAAACTTGCGGAAAATCACGTTGATCCATTTTATTGGAGGTTGCATACCAAAGACCTGACCTCAAGCTTTTGGATTAGTGTTACGGATCACAAACGGGAATCACGTTTATTTTATAAGGAGTTGTGTATCAAAAATTTAGCCTTGGCATGGCCGAAGCTATAAAATTGTCAGAACGATTACAGAACACAACGTTTGTTGTTGGCAAACAGCCAAAATTCTGTGAATGATATGAAGCTTAGTTTAATCAAAAATATAAGTTATAGAAATTGATACTAGCTCACTTAATATCACTTTCAAAATACGTGTTTAGTAATCACTTTGGTGTATCTACTAATTCAGACAAAGGAGAGCCATAAATAAGTCTTAGTAGTGGTCTCTTAAGTTGATTGTAATTCTTTAAGTCATTCAGACATCAGAGAGAGAAATGAAAAAATGAAAAGCTGTAACTACGTTTATAGAAATATTGCAAGCTGTTTTATCTACACTATTTTATCTTAAAGTAGTATCATTTTTTTTTGTATTTCAGTTGCACACGTAGCATATTTACACGCAGGGAGGGGATTTGAGGATTAGACCATTCAAGACGTGCTCCCCTCTAAAGTTATAACCGTGTAGCTTTCGTGCCGTGATAAAAACCATAAGAGATGTGCTTTTTATCCGCACTTGAAACTCTTTCTTCGGCACACACTCGGTGCTTGATGAAAGGTGTGATACAACGCTTTCGAAAGTGATTTGTCACATAACGAATACTTACTAACTTAGGTTTTGTTCCGTGAAAAACGTAGCGACCATTGTAAAACACCGAGCGGAGTGGTACAGCCTTAGTTTGTGCCGTTATAAAAGTTATCTGGCACAACGTACTAACACTGTACTCTTTCGTTCGGAATAGAAATCAGCAGCAATGATTAGATTGCTCGATTTCTATTTACCCAGTACCGGGTAATTGTCCATACCGTTACAGAAAGCTCGCCTATAAAGCGTTTTAGTGTAAACAAAGCCTAAGGCTAGGCTATTACAAGATTTTGGAGCCACAATGGCTACGTCTTTGCTTTAGGAGCCGTTTAGTGGCTATATGTGAGTTTTCGGAGCCGTTTTTGTCTGAGTGAGTCTGAGTTTGGATATAGATATAGATTTTGGATTATTGATTCTGTTTTGTTTGTCTGGAATTGAGTATTGTGCTTTGAAAAGATTAGACTATTATATCGTTTTATTGATATCTGGTGATAACGTGAAGTGCTCCGGCTATACAGCTGTAGCCACACTCACTGACTTAGCAGCTGAACGTTTACTGTTACCTAAAGGGTTTCCAAGTGTGGCCCACTTTTTATGGTTTACTACAGTAAACCCAAGGGTATATAGTAAATGGCAAGGGAGGTAGGATCAGAAGAAAAATACGTCAATTTAACTACTGCAAAACAGTGGTTGATCGGTAGCAAAATCTAAGCTTTGTCTATTTAGTTAATAGGCTATCATTTTATAATCCGGTTCGGCCGTCTCTTTCGTAATTATCTGATGACCTCATTCTGGCTTAGTTCACTAGTGGAGTTTAGCTTTTGGAGCGATTTCTTTTTACGTGAAAATGTTAAAAAACTATCAGATGGGTTTTGGTTGGAGTTGGACTGATGGCATGAAATAGGAAAACAAACCACGATGTACCGAGAATGTCATCGTAGGACAAGGTTAGATGAATATTTTTCAGTTGTAAATAAATAGCTTAGACATGAGCGCATTGTTCACTTAATCGTGAGCCTGTCTTGTAAATTTGTAGAGTTCAAAATTAAGAAAAATCCAATCCAACGTGCACGATTAGGTAAGATCAAGAAGAGTAAAACACAAGTAAAGAAACCCGACATCCTTTTTTTTTATCAGGACGCGCTGCTCTTGCAAATTATGTCATCACTCTCAAGGACCTGCCCAGTATCATGTATCGAGATTTCGTGCAGCACATCTTGAAGTTATTTGATTTGCCGTTCCACATTTACTATAGTTTTTTTTTTATAGTAATTATATTTACTACAGTTACTATGGTTCCACATTTACTACTAAAAGGTACTTGGTGTGTCCTCTAACACTGTCTAATTGTCTACGTTCACAGGCCCGTACCACCACGACATCAAATTGGCAATAACATCTTAGTCAATTACGTTACAAAGATAAATGTGGAAATGAGATGGTTCTTTCCATCTTTCTTCATAGGTATATAAATCTAAAAAATTGGTTCGTTCACTTAGTCAGCTCTTAATCCTTATTTAGGAAGCGGATCGAGGAAAATGGAGCACTTAAAAAAGTCGAAACAGGCAACCAGAATATCCCTTCAGATTTTTTGTATTGCGACAAATATAATTATGGTTCTTTATTAAACATCACGCTTTTTATGCCGTGCAGTAAAAACAAATGGCATAATCCAGTGGCACATTACATCTGTGCTTGAAATATAGTCTCTTAAAAATTTTGAAGTGTTCTTTTTCAATAATATCCAAAAAAAAATTACACCAGTTTTCTATAATCCAACCACCTCCAAAATACAAGAACTGCTCTCTCAGACAACGTGTATCTTCAACTTTTCCTGGGGAAGTATGACCTCGGATTTTCCAAGCTGTTAATACCTTCTAGTTCAAAGCTCTTCCAGAAAGAAAGTGTTTTTCAATTTCCGTTTTTGGTTCAACAGTTTCGCTTTGTTTTATACTAATAAAACAATCATCAATGAATGTATGCATGATATATTTACACCACTATTAAACTCTGGTTTCCGTCCCATTTAACTACCCCTCGCTAAAAAGCAGGGATTGCTTTCACAGACAACCGGAATTTTCAAATTATCCCCGGGAAGGCATGTTCCCCGACCCCTCTTAGATGCTCGCAACTTCGGCGCTCCTTCTCATCTCCCCACAAAATATCTTGCGTACGGATCTGATCCAATCTTTATAGGCAGAACGGAATTTATTCTTTGGTAGCGGAATATTATGTATCTAACGGATGTGTTCTTGTGTTCAGATATTGCACAATTTTCAGTCTTTCACAAGCACAAAAACAGTGTTATTTATAACACTCTTGGTATAAATAGATCTATTTGGCTCACTTTGAACTTGACTCCTTCAACGGGCTATAAATTGTCTTATCATATCAATGGTTTGCATTGACGTCACCCAACCACTGATTTGTGTAAATAAACAGCGTTGCAAAAAATTTGGATCAATATTGCTCTTCGTAGCCGTGATATGACTCACTGTCATGACATAGAAGTAGAGAAAAGTAGATAAGGTAGGGTCTAATACATCAACATAGCGGCCAAAATAGAAAGTTGATGGTAAAGCTGAATCTCCAATGCAGCCAAAATGGTATTGTCAACAACACAAAAGAAACTCACTTTAAATGTTTATTTCGCCAAAACAGTTGCACGTTTTTAAGTGTGTCGTTTTATTATGACCAATAAAACTCAAAAATTCAAACTTTGAGGACACCAACCTTATTATCCAAAATATTTGTAAGGAGCCTTTGAAAACAGCTAAAACATTCCAAGGGCACGACTTTACATGATCCATACTATAAGTTAATTCGTAACGTCACTTGTAAGCCAAAAATTAAACCAATTGTAATCTTTCCACTCTAGTCTCAAATATTTCATTTGCACAGCCCGGCAAAGTTTGTTTATCAGTTTTGCTGTTGTTTTTATCCTCCGAAATTAATGTTATTAGTTATTTCTTTAACAAGCGTGTCATTTGCTGCAGGGTGAGGCAAGATCAGAAATCGCATTCATGGATTTCGTTTTATCTAGTATTTGGACCTTGTCTCGCTGGCCTTTAAAATTTTGGTAGAAACAGTAGGAATTTGTGCTTACAATACAACTTTTGCTCCCTGGCTCATTTCCGGAACACTGGGCGAACTACAGTTATCAGTTATTTTGTTTCGATACATGTCTTTGCTCCAGGGTGGGGCAAGATCAGAGATCACATTTATGGTTTTCCTTTCATTCAGTATTTGGTCCTCGTTCCGCTCGCGTGTCGCTTATGTTGGAGATGACCCAAGGGTCAGATTTAGAGACCACACATTTAGAGTTATGCTTGTGACGTCTTCCTGTTTGAGATCACAACGGTTGTTTTGTCGTCATATCGTGTAATATAGGACTCATGAATGGTCCTACAAAATTTTGAAATGCACGCAAAATTTGGCTTGCGCTCGAATTGCTCGCAAAATGCACGCTTGCTTGAAATCGCCAATTTTCACAATTTAGTGCTCGCATGCTCGAAGATGCTCGTAAAGACCATTCCATACTTCTTGATATGCACAGACCTTCACAACAATACGCAATCGACGTCAATAGCACACGAATTAAAAAACTCTTGTTAAAACGACGTCAAAATGTTGGTGAAAATCAATGGAAAGTTGTACTTGGCACCTTTTGCTTCTAGCTCAATTACGGTCTTTTCAACAGGTTATATCAAAATTATATGCCTTGAGAGTAATAACAGACAAAGACAAGAGGCGCCAACGAAAAAAAGACGAAGAGCGATAGACTAAGAATGGTCTCTATTTTTTCTTTTGAATTAACTGAGCGGAAAAGAAAGCGCTCAAAATAGTGACAGCGAAGCCTAAAGTGAGGAGAGTGAGAAAAGGAACTACAGAAAACCTATTTTGCTCACTACTCATTTTCTCATTTCGCCCCAGGGTTCCCTCACCGGTTCATCCTATATCGACATCTTGCACGATTTAATTTCCAGTCAGCTCGACGAACTCAAGAGGGAAAATAGGTACAGCTCGTCGTCTAGAGAGCAGGAACGAGCAAAACCAAAGGAAAGCGGACAAAGGAGAAAAGGTGAAGAAATCTCTGCAAATAGAAGATTTTCTTTGCAGTTTAACTTTACTGTGTTGCAAAACATCAGATGGGCTTGAGCGAGTAAATATAAGAAACACCAATGTGTTCGCTGTTTTCTGAGGAAACGTGGAAGTGAAACGAATTTGTAGCTATGCAAGCAAATTAATTAATTAACCCTCAAAATTAATGTTAAATTGATAAAATAATGAATAAAGTGAGTGTAACTTGAATAAAATTAATAAATCAATATCATAATATAGAAAATAACGGACGTCATAGCATAGTATCAATAAGGAGCTAATCAGAAACTTAGCGAACAAATAAAGCGTGCTAGACAGTAAAATTGAACATAAGTAAAAATGGGGTGAAATTTTTTACCAATAGTTGTAGTTTCAATTTGTTAAATAAAAGTGGGTTTCCGGAATTTTAGGATTCACTGGTTTTTTTGTAGGTTATATCAGAGTACTGTCCTGATATCGTTGCAAATCAAGACAGTAACTTGATTTCGTTGTAAATCTTGACAATGACCTGGCCAGATCCCATGTAAAATAGGTTTAAATTTCTTGTGAGTTTTTTTAATTTTATTTATTTATTTTAATGGCAGTGCAGTATCATTTAAAACTGAGTATTTTTCGTTAAAAGGCATCCAGTCTCTATTTCTGTAGGTTTTTCATTGTTAAAGTCTTACAGCAGCAACTAACCTAGCTCGGGGCCTTCAAGAAATTTATTACGAGGAAAAAAAACAAAGTAATTTGCGATATTTGTTTTTAGAATATTTATTTTATCATTGCAAAACCCTAGTTCAGTTTCTTTTCAGCAGTACTGGAGGAGGAAAACAGCATATCTCAACCGGAAAAAGAGAAGAGGAATACATTCCCAAAGAAATATATTTGTAATGGTAGTTTCTTTTCTCGATCCGCTAGCTCCGGTCTCGTAATGTCTTTACTTTTAAAATGTAAAATTATTTTGCTTGTAAATAAAAATGATAAATTGTTTCAAAATATATTTGTCGTTAATTTTAACCGAGGGGTATCGCTGTGGTGCAGTGGCTAGAACACATGTCTACATCCGGCATTGGGGGTTTCCTCTGGCTGGGCGCTCCAGTTAAACCACCAATGCTCACCATGGCAGTGTCGGAAATACCTGCGCCATTTGACACTTTTCAACCCTTTCACTCATTATTAATATCGATTGATGAGCTTCTCGATCCTCAATTCTAATTACTTGTTTTCATACATGTAATCCTTTTTTATGGGTTGAGAGAATTTTACATTTCGTCATAGAGAATTGGGAGTGGAAGATCAATTCCCCTTGTCTGAAAAGTAATCGACTTGTTTTATACTGATGCTGTAAGAAGAAGATATATGTTCATATGTTCAATTTTTATGGCATTTATGTTATACTCGCTTGGCTATAGATTACAGTTCTTCTCGAGGTACCCTATGATTTTTCACAGTACAACCTATACAGGTCGACAAATGACTTGACTTGTCCCAAATCACGCTCTTTATTTATGTTTATGTCCTTGCCTGTAGTTTCAGCTGGTAAGTAGTAGGTTTTCCATGTTACAGTGTTAAAACTTCCATTATGGGCTTAAACAGGGTAGAACTTGCAAAATAATTCACACAAGAGTCAAAGCCAACCTGTCCGAGAAACTGATTGTAAAAGCCTTCCGTTTGTTATAGCTGAGTGCTCTTCAAGATTCGGCCAAAACAAAATTAACCGATGAAAATGATAAAGTAAAGGATGTCAGTCCTTGAAAGAGGACTAAATCACTAAAAACCATTGAGTCTTTCGCTAAATCTAGCGGGCAGATCCTGCAGACTTGTCCTTATAGCCTGTGTAGGTGGTTGGAAACCTTTGCAGATCTCAGCACAGGTAGGACAGCCAACTTAAAGGCTTGCTGAAAGGTCAGATGAATTAGTTTCATTATCGGATAGTAAGTTTAAAAGTCTGACAGATCTAGGGAAAAAGGAGCAGGTATAAGCAAGGATATTACAGTTTGGTTGAATATCCATTGAGTTATTGCGCCTTGTACACCTTGTGTTGGGCTTAATAGATGGTGGGAAGGAATGTTTACAAGGTTGTGACGGATTTAAAGAATAGAGAGACTTGTACTCTTGTACTAATTGGCGCCTGTGCTCAAGAGTGTCCCAACCGAGTCCCAAAACACTGAGATAGAGTAACATGGTAATATGAAAAAAGTTATTGCATCAGTTATGAACTGGCATTAATGTGCCAATTAAAACAATAAGTAATCCAGTCTAATGATATGTTGATAAACTTCAGTGGTGGGAATGAAAAAGCTAAAGTTCCAAGGTTTCATAAGCCACAAACTGTCCTATACATTAACAGAGCTATTTAATTTTACTTAGCGGCTTTTTCTTAACCTTACGTTTCTACCAGGTGTTTTTACTATCATTTTGCATTGATACTCCTCATTGTATCTAATTACCGGAAAAAGCCAAAGGCTTGATTGTGGTTGTTTTAGAAATAGCGGGATACCAACACAGAGTTCAAATTTCAGGATGTCCTCTATCACATACACAAACTAAACTGTTCTCTATGAAAAGCGAAGGTACGTGTAGGCATTAAAAGTAAGCGTGGGAGAAGAAGACCGTGTCATTGCTTGATTGGGGAAATAACTGAATGAAAAGAGAGGAAATGAATTTAGTGTTTGTGTCCTTTACGCTTTTTCATTACCAAATCACACAAAATGTTTGCGGTACTAAAGATTCATTGTAAACATGCTTCCAAAGCTCTATTTTTGACTCGGTTGTCGCTACTAGATACTAGCTACAAGAAAACATGGTAAACAAGAGTCCACACAGTTAACAAATCTAACGTGATTAACAAATGCTAACACGGTTAACAAAGGTTAACACGTGTAACGAGGGTTATCACTGATGATTAAGGTTTATAACACGGCAACGGGGATGAACTCAGATAACGAAGTTAGAACGGATGATCAGAACTAAGGCAGATGACGAGGTTGGCACGAGCACTCAGGGGTAACAATGGTTAACACAGGCAACGAGGATTAATATGGGTAAAAGAGTTAATACTGATAACAAGGGCAACGAGTTCTAATACGGGTAACAAGTGCTGGCACGGGTAACGAGGATTAACTCGAATAACACAGGCAACAAGGATTAACATGGGTAACGAGGGTTAACACTGATAACGGGGGTTAACACAGGTAACGAGGGATAACACGGGTAATGAGGGTTAACACAGGTAACGAGGGATAGCACGAGTGATGAGGATTAACACAGGTAACGAGGATTAACACAGGTAATGAGGGATAACACGGGTAATGAGGGTTAAC
>JANRMR010185254.1:0-11218 GCA_025434825.1 Bergia sp. 'catenularis'
AGATAGATAGATAGATAGATAGATAGATAGATAGATAGATAGATAGATAGATAGATAGATAGATAGATAGATAGTGTGTGCGGTCGTTAACTTCCAGACTGATTTAGGCGACGTCGCTGACACATTACGACTAGGCATAGCACAATCCACAATAAACTATAATCTCGAGCTTACACACCTTTGGCAAGTTTTTTGTATGAACAGCTAAATGGTATCTCCAACTGAGGGAGTCTGTTTACATGAGGCACTGGGGATTGTCGATCCATTACCATATTGCCGTACACTAGGCTGCTATTGGTCTCTCGTAGCTGAGTCCCGCAGCCAACAAACGGTACTTCCAGGAAAAAGTAAAGCTTACTTTCCCAACGGTTGGCGCGACAACTTTTGTCTTGCCCAAGTTGGAGATCTCCCAATTCGAATTCTTCAATAACATCTTTCTTAATTCGAATTTGCATCATGGTTGAACCACATTTGACGCGAATCTCTTCCTCGTTAGCATAAGCTGGGACACCTAAAAAGCAAATGAACAATTAAAAACATGATATAATACTTTGTTTTATAATCGTTCTAAACAAAGTTCACTTAAATCTATTCATCTTTTTAACATTAAGTGTTCCTTACATTAGCAACGGAGGCTGAAGCGGAAAAGGAACGAGCTTTCGAATTCAGTTTCAGTTTAACTCAAGACATAGAGACAGAAACACAAACGGACACTTGACGTTTTCGTTCTGGTGTAACCGCTTCCCCTTTTTTATTTTCGACGTTTTTAAAGAAAAATTGAACTTTTTTCACACATCTATCCCCTTGATAGTGAACCGAGTAGACTGATAGTGATAACTAAGAACACCACTTAAGGCGCTCAGTAACCTTAAGTGAATTAGAGGACTTGACATCATACCTTTATCGCCTTGCTGACGTCCAGAGTATAACTCTGTGTACACTCCGTTTCTTTGGTGGTCAGAATTGCCCGGTGACTTTTGTAGATCATTATACATGACAGACGATGGTGCTTGCGTGGCAGGCTTCGGTTCCTGTGTTGTGACTGTCGATGTGGTCGTTGTTGGCTTGGGAGTACACTTTTCGTCTGAAAAATGAAATTGTTTGTTTTAATCCATCATTCCTCTTTTAATTTTTGTTTAAGATTTTATTATCTATAAAAGTCCATGTGGTATTTAATTGGTCTTTATACAAAGTTCGTGCCTTCTATCCCTATCGCTGTCGATTTTGCTTATCGCTGTCATCGCTTCTCCTTGGTTGCTGTCATTGTCATTGCAGTTGCTACTGCCAGGGTTATTGCCACTGCCATTGTCATTGCTAGTGTCATTGTCGTTGTCATTGTTATTGTAATTGCCTACCACTGCCATTGTCATTTTCATTTTCATTGTCTTTGTTACTGTTGCCGACTGTCAATGTCATTGACAATGCTACTGCAACGTCATTATCATTTCTATTACCATTTCTATTGCCATTGCCATTGTCATTACTATTGTTGTTATCGTTGTTTTTGGCTGTCATTGTCATGCCATTACCATTACCATTCTCCATCGTCGCGCCCGAAATGTAGAACCAGTTGTCTTGTCAATGAGCTCAAAAACGCAATAGTGTCACTCGCTAACTTAATCAAACTTCATTTTACATAACTTTCTCTGACAAGTAGGTAAACAGTTTTACTCTTTCAATATACTATTTTTTTTCTTGACTATATTTCTGTGTTATCTTCTGTGTGGACTTTTGTAAGTGCATCGAGTTAACAAATCGATCTTTAAAAATTGTATTTATTATTATTACTATTACTAATATAATAATAATTATTATTACTATTATATTAATGTCATTGTCAGCTTTATTATATCATTAACTCTAATACTTCAACTCTAGCTAGACTAATCCCTTCATATAGAGTGAAAAGCCAGCCCATCATCAGTGTGTAAACCCAGACTGCCCCCCTATAGTATGTGCCTTGGATGATTTCTCTCCCCAGACTCCTTCCACTGTAGTGGGTGTACCCAGGATGCTTCCCCCTCCCTCCCTTCAACCACCAATAGTGAGTAAGCACGTGCCCTTTAGAAGGCAAGGCAATTTGAGTTTCTGTACTTACCGTGACCGTTAGTGCAGACGTATAGTTTTAGTTTCATGATTCCGTTGGCACAGTGTCCCCCGCCAACGTTTGACAACGATGATCTGGTTCCATCGGATGTTGCTATGAATACAAACAGTAATACGTGTTACAAATAAGCTGATAAGCTGCAATCATATCGTGAAACAGATACTTTAATTACTTGAAAAGCACACGACTCACCAATGAAATAATAATCCTTTCCTGTTTCGAATTCCAGTCCCGCCGCGGAAGC
This sequence comes from Bergia sp. 'catenularis', assembly GCA_025434825.1. Lineage (NCBI taxonomy): Eukaryota > Metazoa > Cnidaria > Anthozoa > Zoantharia > Parazoanthidae > Bergia > Bergia sp. 'catenularis'. The sequence continues at coordinate 2,352 of JANRMR010185254.1, forward strand.
GCTGTATTGCTGGAACACGACAGTATAGTACTTGAGCTCCAGTGGAGTGTCACACTGTATTAACAGCTTGCTTCCTGGCAAGGATGCGTCACACATCCTAAATCCTTCCTCTGTAACCAACCATAGGTTTTCAAACAGTAGCTCCCTTGGTGTATTGTGTTTAACAGTTGTTAGAATAGATACTGGGTTTGGGCACACTATGTTTAACTTCGACATTGGCTTTACTTTCATTGAGGCGACATTGTTAGAAAATCTGTAAAGTAGAAGACAGTAAACAGATTGTTGAGTGTGAACAGACAAACAGTATCTCAGTTCCAATATCAATAATCTAAAATTTGATTTAAATTAGTTTTCTCGCAGTAGCAAAGATGATGGCAAAGGTATAACTGAGTCGAATGGTGGTAAAAATATTGGTTATGGTTATGGTTATGACTATGGTAATGATCACGGTTATTGCTCGCTTGTTACTAGACTACGGTTAAGCTATTTAACAACTTAATTAAATACTGGTTCGTGACTATACAATAAGTATGGCAGTTTATAAGGGTTATGATTCTGATTATGGTGATGGTGATGGTAATAGTGATGATGTTGATGATGATGATGTTAAAAATAGGGTGTACTAGGATTGAGTGCTAAAAGATCAAACGTTACAACCAACTGTGTTTATTGTTTTAACTATGTGCGTCGAACCCAAATCATGGTGAGTTCAACGAATTGTAATGACAACTGTGTTTCTTGAACTGGTTAAACAAAAGGCAATAAACTATTCTTCTTGAACTTGGATGTAAGGTGGCTGTAAATTAAGCTTTTCACAACAAATTATTTTTAAATTTTAAACAACATAAATTAAATTTTAAATTTTTTGGCTCAAATTACGATTTTAAAATATTTTAGCAATATAGATTAGATTAGATTAGATAAATTAGACTAAAAAGATTACATTTAATTAGATTAGTTTCGATTAGACAAACATTAGCGTATATTATATTATATTATATTAAAATATGTAGTCTCATTAATATTGTAAATATTACGATTTGATATATAATATGTCTTATTTAATATTTTATCTCATTTTATAGTACTTTTACTCTAAATGTACTTTCTTAGTGGAATACTTGAAAACTAGCTTAAGCTAAATGTATTACCCACTTTGAATAAAGTTATTGTATTGCTGTTTTTCTACTATGTATTTTTGTAAAAATTTACTGCCAGGCTTTTTGATTATTTACTTGTAAAACGTTGTGTCTGGTTACAAGAAGTAACATCATGGTTTTCTGCGATGAAAACAGTCTTTTTACAGGCTTTAAAAAAACCAATACACATCATTTTAATTGATCGTACTGATTCTTTGTGTGTTGGTTAATTAAGTTCTAAAACGTGAAGGTTATCGAAACATATGTAGCGAAACAAATTGCTTACTAAATTTGTATATAATTAATAGATAATGTAAAACTAACGAAAGTCAATTTATCATTCTTAATGAAAGCCTTAAAGGCTGCAATGAAAACCGAATTAACTCAATATATAAAATAATTAATGAGTGAGAAAATCAGTCCGATCTGCTCAGTGGTAACAATATGTTTCACATGTAGAAAATGAACAGCTTCAATCATGTTTGACCGAAAACAACTAAATACAATTAAACTTTATCATTTATTTTCCATCAAAATGGTTTTTTGCATAGTTTTAGTCATGCAATTTATGTTATATTGCTTTTGCTTCCAGTTTTCTGCCAATTTACATAGACCGGCATCGCATTTAAAACTTGAGGAACATCACCGAGATTGTTCTAATATCACTGATTTCAGAAATAAACTTTCAAAGGGCCTTCACTATTAAGAAAACAAAATTTACAGGTTTAAAACTATACTCACATCGGATTCTGTGGGATCCACTGAATGGAAGCATATACATCGCAGAGCACCATCTGCACACCAGTTAGCCACATGATAACAATTATTTCCATAATTAAATCCAATTACTAAGACGGGATATTTCTCGTGGTAGTGAGAAGACAAACGTTAAGCTGAGTTCGCTTCTCGATTCTATGGACAATTTTTGTTGGCTTTTTGGAAAAGGCTGTTTTTTTACAATAATTATTCCTTTCTTGTCACCGACTGTAAAGACACATCGAGTGCTACACGCAGTCTGTACAAATAAATACAAATACCTCTCAACTCGTAAAAGCGACGAAAGGGTGGAAACTGATTGCCCTTCTAGAGGTTGTAAGCTAATTCCGAATATTGCACACGTGTTATTCGACATGACCTGACATGACAACTTGCGTGTAACCTAGAGTGGGCAATATCTGCGAATAAAGTCTTTTTCTTAGATATATACACTTAAACTTTAAAGAAAAACCAGTTAACTGTTGTGTTTTAATCTTCTATCAAAAACAATTTTTGTCCTTGTTGTGATAAGCATTTCAGCTTTCGAACAACCTATCGTCGTTACTTATGTGGATTTTCGAGATGTCATTATTTCATTATTAATAGCGTATGTTAATTATATTGTTGTTTATCCGAGAGTATTTCTTGTTTCACACCTTGTTATTAATTGATCGTTATCATCCTTGAACTATAAATAAAAATCGAAGAGTTTTTAATTGCTAAAATCGAACCTCCACAAAAGGTTCTAGGGTGTTATTTGTTAGTTTTTAACACCATTTATGCCAAAGTTGTACAAAGGCCTAAAGACCGCAGGCAAATATGAACAGTGCTGGAGGTATTCAGAAGTCTGCAACCTAATTTCACATTTGATTCTAAATTATCGAGTCAAACTAATAAGCTCGTTTGTAAAGTCAGGTGATAAAAAGATAAAGGTATTGCAATCGAAGGCCGGTAAAATTATACCTCACACGAGGATAATTCAAAACAGTCAGTTATACAGAATATTATAGTTTGTATTGGATAGTGCGCTCAAAATATTTTTCTGTGCTCTTTTAAGTCATGAATAAATTTATAATAAATATAGCTGTTCTGACATTTAAAAGCCTTGATATTTTGTCTTTTGAGTACATCCACATCTAATCAACTGCTAGACTAGGACTAACAATGAGGCATGGTTTCTTGTGTACAAGCTGGTCAAACGTCACCTTTTAACCTAAGTCAACTACAATGACCAAAAGATGGTTTTAACAAGGTCATTATGGTCTAAAAGTGACTATCGGCCTCCCAATCTAGCTCCAGCCGTTTAAATATTATGTGTATAGGTAAGTATGTTCTGTGTGTGTGTGTGTATGTGTGTGCGTGCTTGTGTAGCAATGAGGTACAAAGTGAAGCCATTATGGAGTCAATTTCATCCATCGATCAGTCTGTTGCTAACTCACAAAAGCTTTACGAAAATGTACGCCAGATTCGGGTCAGTCGCAACACCTCGTTTGCACAGGTATTAAGACACTTTCCCAAAATCAAAACAAACGCGAATTTGCCCTTGGAAGTCTGAATATAGTTATATGTGTTCATTTAGCAATTATCACATCGTTGATCGATGATCAGTGCAAGAATTCCACGCATACATATACGCAGAGTCAGATATTCAATCGTGGCTTCCGGTGTTGGAATTTAAAAAGGTGGGATTGATGAATATTAGAACAACAAATATATTTTAAATGCGCTGAAATCCAGATTTTTCAAACGGCTGCCGATGTTTTTTCAATAAGCTCTGACCCGCGAATTGCTGGGACGGACGTCAGGGACTACGCTCGAAGTGGAGGAACAAGTAAACAAATGGAGCAAAGACACTGGGAGAGCAATTTTATGCTATAACTTTCAGCTTAAAAGGTTTAGTTCCCCTTTTATTAATAAGGACTGAGTACTTTTTTGGGAAATGATGCAAATATTCTGGTTACTTAAGATTTCAACAGTTCTAATCGATATCCAAAAACAAAAGTCATACCAGGTATGGCGCCCACACGGACAGTTATAACGAACCTTTAGAAGCCAATACAACACTGATGGATGATATTGATCGTGTGCGCATTAAAAAAGCAATTGAGTTATCTGCGTTTAATTTAGGCGCTTCATCTAACAGTGAAATAGCTATTACTACACCCTAACTATTGAACTAAATGACTAAAGCAAGCAACACCGAGTTATTACATTTTTTAGAAGTAATTTATGTTGAAAAAGAAAGTTTTCGCCACATTTGGAAATGCTCAGTTTCTCTTTATCCAGGGGAACAAATATTTTGATCGATGGATGAAATTGACTCTATAATGGCTTCACCTTGTACCTCATTGCTACACAAGCACGCACACACAAAACACTCGGCCTCGGAGTTTAATGGCTTAACAAAAAAACCAGAGGGGAGCAAAAGTTTCAGCAACCCCAAAATGTAACATTTACAAATAATAGGTAAAAACTATTTTATAAACATCTGTTGGGTATGAGGTCGCATAAGCTGATTTATCGTTCAGTTTCATTGGGGAAAAACCGGACCACCCGGGAAAAAGCCTCCATGTTGGATAAGAATCGTTTACCATATTCACACACGACCACAACGAGAAATGTATTCCAATCGAAATGACAAGACTCGACTGGTTTTACCTAATAAGCCAAAGGAGTTTGCACATACGTAAAGCAATACTGAAAACAAAGTTTGTCTGCAGAGTTTTTGGACAGCGTAGTTGTCAACAAATAGTTTGGCAGAGTGAAAGACTTGTTTATCAGATCTGAAGTTCTCATTAAAAATTAAAATAAAATTAAAACTATACAGACAACTATAATGTTGCTGAAATAAAAGGCAAATCAGTAACTGATCATCAGTAGGATACCTAAAATGTGTGCAATTCCACAATTGGTTTCGGCTCCATTAAATCCTAGACCAATTGCAGACCATTTTAGGAGGAGCCACCCACTAAGTGAGCACAGTTACCAAACCTATCTTGTACATTAAGGTAAGTCGTGCAATGGCTCTGCGATTTTCTAGGTTTTCCCATCCCAGCTTGTCAAGCATGGCAGTAACACTGGAGTCCCTCTTATAATACCCCAGGGCGAATCGTGCTGCCCTTTTTTGTACGTCTGGCAACGTCCGTTATGATTGCTGTCAGTTACACTCGCCAAGCGCAGAGCTCAGCTTGTTGGCCATGCATTTAGAGCCAAAGGAGAGATTATCTCTGACCTCCCTCTATGGAAGGCCTCAACATCGCGGAAACTGACCTTCCCCGATACTACATCTAGGGACATTGGAATAAGGGTTGAGGATCTACCCGTCAGAATGGCAGATAAGGTAGTGTGGCGCAGAATTGTACAGGACATCTCGGCCACGGCCGCAAGATGATAACGATGATGATGATGATGATGGGGGTCCTATACTGAACAGCATGTATTCCATTTGCGGTCGTACAAGGGCTTTGTAGGCCGCTGACTTAGAGAAACGTCAGAGAGACAGGTCAGTAATGGCTGGGATTCGACCGGTCACATTTTTTGAAGATTGGAGTAATGTTAGCTGAGCTCCAATCACGAGGCAGGTAGCCAGTGTTGATCGAAGCTTGGAATATTCTGCATAGAGCCGGTGAAATACTGACCGTACAATGTTTAAGTACACGGGCCTGGATTCCATCGGGCCCTGGAGCTTTATGGGTGTCAAGGTTTAGCAGTAAACGCCTTATTCCTTCCGGGTTGACAATGGTGGGCGTGTTTGTGTTTCCCATATCTGGCATGCTATCGGTGTTTTCCTTTGTGAAAACAGACTGGAATTGTTGGTTTAAGATATTGGCCTTTTCTTTCGGTGAAAAAACTCTCTCCTGTCTTGGAGGTTAAGGAGGAGATACCAAAGGAGGTGCGATTCAAGGCTTGACATAGTTCCGGGAAGGTTTGCTATTATTTGATTCGAGAGAGGCACCAGTAGTCCCCGATACGTAATCCGAAGTGAGAGAAGATGGGCAGTTCATTGAAATCATCCATAGAAATGGCGTCATCATACCGGGTGACAAAAGTAAAGTTGTTACTAATATAAAATTAAACTTTAGTTTTTGATACAACTTCTTATTTGGGGCAAATGGTTGAATCAGCGAGTTAGTATTCCAAACTGTTGAGCCACCTTAATGACTGAATTTGAGCAACTTGTTTGGTTTCGAGCAACATTTTTCGCTTTGAGCAAATTCTTTTTATTTTGATAGTTTGTGCTGCTTGTGACGGTCTTTAAGGAGTTTACAAGAGAGAAATATAGACATGTTCGTTTGAAATTAATGATATGTACTTTGTTTGCGGCAACTTCATTGAATCGGCATACTCAGGGCGGTGCAATAGCGCTTCAGGAGAGTTTTTCACAGTAGCTAGCGGTCAGCGGATTTGTAACTAACTGCGGAGAACTTTGAACCTTGAGCAAGTGCTGATGCTGTAGAACACATTCAACTAAAGCAAACTTACATATGTTATTAGAATTGAGATAACGTTCTATTTTAAAATATGTTGTTAAAAAGTAAGATTGAACGATGCAGCTCCTGCCGTTTCCGTTCTGTTTGTTATAGCCATGGAGTGATGAGAATTGATTCTGACGGGCATGTATGACCCATCAAATGCTTTGAGCAGTAACTTTCGACTGGCATGAACGAAAGTCTTTTATTTTGTAAAGACAGAGGTTATGCTTTGAGAAAAGTAATTTGATATCCACGGTTCGAGAGATTGCTGTGACAATACAGTGGCGATTCTTAATTCTTAACTCAATGTTTTCTGTTACCAAAAAAGTACTTTATCAAGTAATGCACAACTGTTTTACTTTGTTCTTCATTCTTTCTAAGCAGAAACAAATTGTTTCACCATCAAAACCTGAAGTATACCCCCTTTAACAAGTTTCGAGAAGTGCAAATTTTGAGCAACTTTTACCAAAGTTTTGAACGTCTTTTTGAGAATCTGCTGGTAACTTGTGGACAGGCCTACAGTAAGCTACATTTTCGCTATTTTTTAGTAAACAATAAATCGCGTTCTAACTGGGCGATTTGGAGTAGATAGGACTTGGGGGTGGAGACCGGAGGGTGGGAGGGGGGAGATGGGGAGAGGTGGGGGAGGTGATGGCAAGTGATTGAAGCAACTCCACAAGTGATTTAAATAACATTCCTATGAAAATTCATACTTAAGCAGTTTCCGAAAACAAAATAGTTTCCCAAAGTCACACTTTCCTCATGAAGCCAAGAAAAAGTTATTAGCTGTCATGCATCTTACGATGCAAAGCTTTGTTTGAAAAACACCTTGGAGCGATCCGGTGCAGTGGTCGTGAGGTCGAATCCAAGCCTGATCACTGTGTTGTATCCTTTACTCGACTTGTTCCAATCGACTTAGTTGTATAAATGAGTACCATATTCGGTTAGGACTAACCTGTGATGGTTTAGTGTCCTGTCAATGAGGAGTCACAGCTCGACGCTACTGAAATCGGAGATAAATGCCGCCGGCCTTATGAGCTACTTGGCTTGGTAAAGAATTTAGCTTAACTTGGCTTTTGGAGTGAACTTATCATCAAAAAATATCAAACTCAAGAATTAAAAACATAATAACATGAAAAATAAATAAGGGGTTTGAAGTTAATATTTTAAAATTGATTATTAAAATAACTGAGGAGATGAAGAGAGGGATTAGGAGGAACATAGTTAAATGTATTTTTTTAATTTCTATCGGTATTTGAATAGAATTAAACTAAAACAACCCACGCAAATAGATAGATTCGTGCATTTCAAGGTGTAAAATCCAATTAAAGTGCACATCCCCCCAAAAGCATAATGGCCGAGCAGAAATGTGTTTATGTACCATGGCAACATCCCATCTCGCTATTAATTCAAAAGTTAGCCATACCACTTTGATCTGTGGCAAATCTGAGGAAACCCCTAAACTTTGGATCCACTATCGTGAAAAATATACAAGATAATCTTTGACAATGGGACGTTCTCGTTCACCACCCAATCATTTAAGAAGGTCTGAATGAGCTTCACTTGTATAGTCTAAAATCTTAAAATTTGGATCAACTATCGTAAAATATATACAAGATAATCTTGGGACGTTCTCGTTGGCCTCCCAATCTCGTCTGGTTAGGTTTAAGCAGGACTGAATGAGTTTCACTGACATAGAATAAAATCCTAAAATTTGGATCAACTACCGTAAAAAATATACAAAATACTTTTGACAATGGGACGTTCTCATATCATGACAAATAACTACAATCAAACTCAATTGCCGCCTACAAAAGAGACTATTCACCATCCATACCATCTGCATGTCTGCAGATACGTATCTGAACAGTGCCTGATAATATATATACTCAATATGGATAGAGTCAGGTAAAAAGTGCAACAGCGAACTTCTTACATTGGTCTTTAATGGTAAAATCAGACGTTTCGCTCATTCAAGCTTCCTCAGTGATACTCTACTGATTTTTACCATTAAAGACCAATGTAAGAAGTCCGCTGTTGCACTATTTAGCCCGACTCTATCCATATTGATTATAAGCGTTAAGTATCCCACAGATCCTTCTTACTCGCGGCATCATCGTTGGACAGCCAACTCACCGTTGATTCAAGCCTATATGAATATATGCATAAAACAACATCGGCCTCTACAGAGACGACGGACTGGCCGTACTCAAAAACACCAGAGCTCGATCCACAGACCGCATCAGGAAAAACTTCTCTGACACATTCGAGGAGGAAGGCCTAAAGATAACTTGCCAGGCCAACATGAAAATCGTTAACTACCTCGACATTACACTCAATTTAACCACCGAGAAGTTTTACCCGTACCGCAAGCCGGACAACCCGCCGCTATACATCCACGCCCAGTCCAACCACCCGCCGTCAATCATCAGGCAACTACCGACAGCCATTAATAGCAGAGTCGCCAGCCTATCCTGTGACGAGGCAGAGTTTAACAAAG
>JANRMR010185265.1:0-11218 GCA_025434825.1 Bergia sp. 'catenularis'
TTATTGGCGAATATAATTCACATTGTCATTTTCGTTATTATTATTATTATTACTATTATTATTATTATTACTATTATTATTATTACTATTATTATTCTAGTTATAATAATAATAATAATATTAAATATTGTTGTTGTTGTTGTTGTGAAAAAGTTGAGGCTGTGCATTACATGGGCTACTTGTTGTGCTTGAAAAAGTAGTCAGTAACAGTGATACGAAAAATATAAAGAACAAAGATCTGTTTTTAAAAAAGATTAGGATTTTATTAAATACAAGTTATAAGATCTGGGGTCGCAATAAATTACAATACTTACCACTTCTTATTTTCTTTTCTCTTGAATGTTTTTGGATTCGCTACGAATTAAAACATCAATTTCAACGGCAATTATATCTTGGCACAACAATCAGAACAGTTAAGGACATTTAAACGAAAAACATGTTGATAGATTTTGGCGCTACCTTAAAATTTCAGAAATATAGAACTGGGATAAAATTCTCATAACTGTTCGTCTTAATGTACAAAAATCGTAACACGAAAGATGAGGGTTACCGAATTCACTTTAAATAAAATGCTTTAGCTTTGAATACCGGAAAGAGGGTAATCTGGACAACTATGGTACCAGAATATAGACAGAGCTACAGTGTTTGACAAGTGAAAGTCAAAGAGTTAAAACATCGGCTAAAAAACTAGCAGTTATCCGTTAGGCTAATAAAATTATATGAGATAGCCTTTCTTAAAAATCGGTGGCAGAGAAAAATAGAAAACAACTGGAGAGCGATATTTTTTCCAAAACCTAAGTTACTGTTCCGACTAAGCAAAACAAAAAATAGTAATTAGGTGGTGTTCTTAATAAACTGGCTGGATCAGATTTTTTAGTTCTAGTTAATATTGGTTTTTGTAAAACGTTTTGTTCATATTGTTTCAGCGCTAACACTATGCAGCCCTAATCCTTGTTCACACAACGGTCGTTGTACTGCTATCAATGGCTTACAGTTTGTGTGTGACTGCAGTGACACTGGATATCGAGGAAAACGCTGTCAGATAGGAATCATTTCTACTCCCCAGTTTCCTAAAATAAAAGAAGGTGTTCCATCCAAAAACTTAAGTGTTAGTGCACGGCCGACCAAAGATCTTAGAATTGTAATGAAAAGCAATGAGAAGCTGCTATTTAAACCTTCCAAAATGTTTAGAATTACTAATGCCAAAAACAAGGCTAACTTCACGGTACTGGGAACCAATCCTGGCGTGTATTCTGTATCTTATGCTGTCGAGGGCACAAACAAGAATGATTTTGAAACACCGAACGATCAGGAACTTTTTGTTGGTCTGCAAGAGTACAGAAATGAAACACTATTTGTCACTCTTTCTCTTACTTATGGAGAATTGCCTCAAGGAACATACTGGCATGAAGAAAAGAACTCGTTTTCATGCAAGATAGAATTCAGTTCCACAACACCGTGGGAAAACAAACACCAGATTGGAACGCAAACACGAGGTGTGGTTCATGCCAAATCAACGAGAAACACTTCATTTCCACTCTCAATGACAGGGGCAAAATTAAAAAACCTCGCCCCTTCACAAGCTCAAGTGCTTAACGAATTGATTGGCACGACTAACGTATCTGGTTCTAAGTTGCTAGAGCTACTGCAGAATGATTCCTTTGCAATTTCTGTGATACAGCATTTTTCAGAACTTCTCCCTTGTTGGTTGTCAGTGATGGGACATAAGAATGACATGACTTTCAGTGTATTCAACACCTTTGGAAGTGTTCATAGTCCACCCGCCTCGCCAGTTAACTGCATGTGTTCTGAATTGCCGTTTCTGCATAATACAACAGCAGCCTTCTATTGTCCACAAGTTGTAACAGAAATGAGCATTGAAAATGAAAAAAAATTCTTCTCGGCACAATCAATAACCTGCATGGGAATAGATCTGTGTCATTCCACATTGTTTATGGTTCTTTCTCGAGCAGGATCGACTTCCTTGAGGAATATGGAGTTATTACAGAGGATGAAAGAAATGGGATGGGATTTTGATATTCAGGCTTTTGGTTTTTCAAGAGATGCGCGCCTTCCGTTTCACCCGAACATTTGGCTGCGTGGAAGTGTTCATGTGGCTGCGTCTTCAGCTGCTGGGGATGGCTTAAAATTGTCAATGCAAATCGATGGAGAGGCTGTTATTGGCGTTGAAAACGTCGACGAAGTGAGTATGTGACTTAATGACTGCATTGGTTTGAAAAAAGTTAACTTTACTGACAGTCAGAAATGAATCAATAATATAATGCCTGTTAGCATGCATGGTAAGAGACAGGTTTGAACATCTTAGTTCTTTGCGATCGAGCATTTCGATACCAAGATGTCTTATAATCAGCTATTACCTGAGAGATGAATTACTGGAAATACATTTAATTTCATTACATAATTTCATTACATAATTTTAACAATAATTGGATGTCCTTAGAAACTGGTCAGTATTTTTTTGCATGCGAGTGTTATATTCTTGACTCTTGTTTTAATTTCTGAAGTATTCCCTAAGATCAATTCCATCTTTTCTTAAAATGCCAATTCTTTCAAGACAAGAAACATTTTCAGAGCAATCAGACATTCCACATGAGTCCTTTATCAGTATTCTGTGTCTGAGAATTTTTTTCATTCACATTCTACACAATGCCATCCTGGACAGTTGTTATATTCTCATTATCTTACTCTACATGCTGTACAAAGAAGAAATTTAAAAAATGAATTTTGGTGGTTCCATATCTGAAAGGAGATGCAAAGTCAAAGTCGTGCTGAACACATTCGTGTGGCAGTTGAAACAGGAAATGTTATTTAAGGCCTAAATGAAATTTTCAGTGTTTCCTGACAAAGTTTAACATGTTTTGGAACCCGAAAATAATTCCTCGGAGAACTACCAAAGGTAGCCTCCAAAGCAGTCGCCTCATCTCCTTCACGCAGCGGGGCCCTCGGAAATCGGACGTCTGTAAGCTTTAGTATCGCTATCATGTTGTTACGCCTCCATCTGAAGCTTCCACTTTTAAATCAAAACAACATTCCATTAAAAAAACTAGAACCAATAAAAATCCAGGTAAGAAAACATTGTCACAGCTGGAAGTTGTTGCGATATCTCGACCTGTCATTCGATCCGTGGCCCTAAAATTATACTAATTAAATAACGCGAAATTTTCGTCACTTGGCGTGGAGCAAACAATATCTTTGGCAATTTCTGTTCACGTCTTAGCTGTTCTATACCAAATATCGGCAAAACAGAAGAGCATCTGAAAAACGATCGCTTGTGAAAGAAAGATAACAGACGCTCATGCATATCTTAAATTTATCGCGGTTGAGGAAATACTACCGCGTATCTGATTGGTCCTGGTTTGTAAGGCGTGACGACATGATAGCGTTACTAAAGCTTGCAGACGTCCGATTTCCGAGGGCCCTGCTGTGTGAAGGAGATGAGGCGGCTGGTTTGGAGGCTATACCAAAGGCTACTAACTCAAAAGTGACAACAGTCGTTACCTTCAAGACAAAATGGCATTTTTCAGATGACAGTTAGTTTCAACTTTTAGCTGAAAACCAGGATCCAAGCCAAGATGTAAATTGACTAAAATATCTTTATGACTTGTTTATAGATCTTCGTCATAGGGTTTGAAGGTATGTTGAATGCATCAATCAAGGCGAAGAAAGCAGAATTTAACATCTCTTTTGAAGCGCTTGGTCAACCAACAACTTTACAGTTCTCATCTAAAAGTCTTGTGGGAAGAGCCAAACTTGGAGGTAAATTAGAACATTTTCTGAAGTCAACAGGACAGTGTTAGGGGCTAATTGCATGAGCCGGGCTGTTCCGGTTGGCCGGGACGGCTCAGTTTGGGGGATTGTGTTTCAGCTCGGGTTTACATGGGCCGAGCCAACCCGGGAGAACCCTGTTATTTTCAAAATGGCGCCAACGTCAGAAACTCATCCAACAGTTTTGCTTACACTTTTCATGCTTTCCGTTGCACTGTTTTCCACACTTTTGCAGCTATCTTTACATGACAAACAGAAAGCGAAACATTGAGTTGCTTGTTGGTAATCTTGCTCGAATGAGAAATCTTCTGTCGAAGTTAACTCACCTGTCAGCCCGCCTTGCGATTACATGGAAAAATCCTGGCCCGGTTAGCTGGCCCGCTTCTCATGTAATTTCGACCTCATTTTATACTGTGTTAATTGGAGATGCTGGGATTTCGGCAAACCGGGTGCCCATCAAACCGGGATCATGCAATTGGCCCCTTAGTTACACATAGCACTGTGATTACGAAAACTACAAACGCTTATACATATTTTTGAAACGTTAGATGTTTCTCACCCAATCAGACAAAAGGTCACAACTCGAACCTCTGTCTGATAGAAACTGCTATTGCGTGGGCTGGGATAGTTAGTGATTAGCTTGGAAATACATTCCAAAAATAACCCTATGTGTTTACGGTTTTTTAAGTCACTCTCAAAAACGTATTTAACACTTGTGAGATAAGAATTAGCACAATCATAAAAAAATTAATTAACAAAGTAGAAAACAAATGATGCTTGTGGGAACTGTAAGTGGGGGTGTCAACCCATAGTTTAATCGTAAACAAGACTCACAAACAACGGATAAGTAACAGCCGCGTGTACTTCCATGTTCATGCCAGTTCGTATGTGCCCGCAATCTATGCTGTCCAGCGCACGCTACAATTAGTGATACTACAGGAACTTGTTGCATTTCATTGCGCATTTGGTATTCCTTTTTCTTTTTGCATGTTACTTGTGTTTCTTCGGGATGCTTTATATCTAAACGTTAGGAAATGTATCTGCAAAATCTAACAAAGTGAAGAAACTTTAAGAATAAAAATTTCGCTGTTATATTCTTCGTGAATTCATTGTGGTTTCTGAGCTGAAAAAGATCCTTAGAAGATAACTCGTATGAAAAAGCCAGCAAGTCAAATTATAATAGTTAAGGTTGCAGTTGTAGAAAACCAGTCCGGTCATCATTAAAAATTGCATCAGATTGTGAATCATGCAGGAGGAAAACAACTGAAATGTATAACAATTTATTCACCTGGTAGGTTTCTAAATAAACGAGACACAACTTTACTTGAAAAAAATGGAATAATGGCCTGAAGATTGGATTATGCTTAAAAGCATAATATGATGATCAGTTTCTGTGTTAGTAATTTTATTATTATTATTTTGGGAAACGACTTGTTGTCTTCTGTACAATTCAGATTCAAAGAATACAAGTCTGTTCGGCCACGCTCAGCCAAATACGACGACAGTTGCCATGGCCGACCGTGACTTGCCATTATCATACTGCATGTGAATTAAATTTTGTCTTGGAGTTCAATATTGTGTTGTAAATTTAAATACATGTACGTACGTATGTAAGCATGTCTGCTTTCCAACGAAGCCTTGTTGATGTAACAAAATGTTTTTCTTGCTGCACAGGAAGACAAAACGATCAGAGCCAAGGCTTGTTCTTTTCCCTTGATGGAAGATTAAATCCTTGGAAAAACAGCCCACTTGCAAGGGTAATCAAGTCTTCTGAAAATGATCCAATATACCTTTCAGTGTTCTATACGATAACTGGTAGAAAACAAATCGGTCTGGAAGCCATGAATGCGTATACCCTTCAAAGGGAGTTTGGTCTCCTAAAAGACTTCATACTCCCTCAGTTCAATAACACCCTCAAAGACATAGGCAAAACTGTACCAGCAATAACAAAAAAATTGAAGCGGTGGTTCCAGTTTGTGAAGGATTTTTCAGCTTCTGTGTCCAAAGCTATTCAAGAACTAAACAAAGGAACGAACAGTGGCAATGTGCTGCTTTTGAATTCCAAACGTCTACTGACCCTGCAGTGTTTGAAAAAAGATCTTGAATCTAAATATCTGTTTGCTAAAAAGATGGCAGTTATTTTGGAGTCTCAACTTTCGTTTTACCCTGCATCAAACGCAAGAGCAAACTTGATCACTCAAATCCATCAATTTAGTTATCTTTTAACAAAAACGATCTCTCTCGATTCAGTAGCTTCTCCGATTCAGAAACAATTAAAGGGATTTGCTTTCTTGATGACAACCGACTACTGCATTAACCATCTGTGCTTTGGCAAACTTAACGCAACCATCTCCTACGGACAGCAACTGAGACAAAAACTTACACAACTTATTGCGCCACAATCTATCTCAGTCGATGACACCTCGATCCTTGTCCAAGGAACCAACATGAGAGGAGCAAAACTAGGGAAAGTTCTTAGTATCTCAAAGGGAGGAAAAATAACTGCATTGTTGAAGAGAAATTATGACCAAGCTGTGACGTTTTTTAAAGGAAATATCGACTTGCTAGGTCTTAAACAGGACGTATTTGTAAATGTAACGTCTGATGTATTATCCTTTATAACTACAGGTTGTATATTTAAAAACTTTCTGTCTGAAATCGACGTTAAGTCCGCCACTGATGTTTGGAATTGGGATTCTTTGGTTTACCAAGTTAATGGCAAAATGAACACAACATCGCAATTTTGTCAACTTCTCGAAGAAAACATGTTCAGTTACACTAAAAAAGTTGTTTCTGAAACTCTCGAGAGCTTAAATATTTCAGAGGATGCTGCAGTTAAAGCGCGCTCAAGAAGACAGGCAATGGAAACGATTTTGTCACGGCACCAGAAAAAGCTTCAAATGGCTCAGGGTAACCTGGAGCAAGCAAAGCACGAATATCGTTTGGCGAAGCAGTCATATCACTGGGCAAAAGAAAGATTTGAAGCTCAATTTAAGACGTATAAGGGCATCTACAATGATTCATGTCAATTGATGCAATGTAATTACATATGCGACGCGAGCGTTAACTGCCTCGTGGAAGTATCTCAGAAAAAAATTATCACAACGATCTCTACACGTGACTGTGAAGTACAGGAAACAGTGGTCTATGAAGAACGAGTCAAACAGTTGTTCACAAAGAGTTCGTATTCGGTACAAACTTGGGGTACCCGCTGTGAACCTCAATGTAACAAAGTAATATCTACCATTGGAAAGGTAGTTGGAGGAATTGCTGGTCTGGCTTGTGGTATTCCTGCAGCCATAAAAGGTAACGTCGCGGGATTCGTCATGAACTCCATACCATGCATAAAGGCAGGAGCTGAAGCTGGGGGAAATATTTTTTCAGATATATTTGGAGGATGCTCCACAAAATGCTCATCTGTTCGCGGTCCTGATAAGAACATAGAATTTGTTAAAATCGAAAACCATTTGGTGAAGGAAGAAAAAAAGATATATGAATACAGATGCTCCGAATATAAATTGACAACATTGACAACAAAGGGATACAGTTCTGAAGTAGTAAAGGAATGTAAGCCCATAGACTGTTTCCGAATTCTTGACCCGAAATGTGTCGCGGCAAACCAAAAATGCAAACAGATGCAAGGACACTTTAGTGCACACCTGAAAGCACAAAACAAAATTGTTTTCAGGAGTTTCCAGATCTTGCAGGATAAAGAAGAAAACCTGGATAACAAAGCATTGGCTCTAAAATTAGCTGAAGTTAAGGAAGGTGCTGCTCAGCAACAGTTTAATTCTACAAAAACTATTTTTTCCCAAATGCAATCGGCAGAGAAGCTTGCGAATGATTCTTTGTTCAAAGCACGATCCCTTAACATGGAAGGACTAGAGCTCTCTGGTCATCTGGAAAAAACCAGTGGAGATAAATTGATTACCGTTGAAAGCATCGCTTTTAACTTGCGCACATCTACAGGAACTAATACACGATTTCCTTTCCATGTTTCTGCAGTCTCGTATACAGGCATTCGAAAAACAATAGAAGTTGTAATTGACTTTAAAAAGCTTCTACGATCCATTTCTATTGCCGTAAAAAAAATTGTTGGCCAATTGTTTTCCAGCTCAAAACGCATTCGAGAGAAAAGGTCCATTTTCACTTTGCCTTCCGATACAAATGTTACCCTAAGCAACTACGACTATGATGATTGTTCTTTCGTAACCAAGGCAAATGCTTATTTTGAAGATGTTGTTCAATCTTTATCTGACCTAATTAGACGAAGAAACAAAATCCAAGCTCATCTCACTGCTGACTCACTTGCCTTTGTTGCAATGATAAATAAGTATGTTAACAGCAACAATACATCAAGCAATTTTACATCAACAGACAACCAATCTAATGCTCTTCAGTCATACGTTGAGATGCTGCAAAATTTCAAAACCCTGCACCAAGAGCAGCTAGATGAAATACCCTGGAACGAGACACTGATGTCTTGGAGAGGCTTTCTAGAAGTTTTAACAGATGCAAAGGAATTCTATAGCTGTTCTGGAACTGCAAACTGCATAAACTATTACATCAATGCCATGATGGACCTGTATGAATTTGAAGATGACACCCCGAGAGGTTCCGAAATAAAAAAGTTCACTCCTGAGTTAAAAAAACGCCTTTTTGAGTTAATTCAAGACAACTTCACAGTTGCTGAGGGAGCGGAAAAGATTACTTACCTGGCAAATCTACTGAACAAAACAAATGATAAATCAGTAAAGTGTGGCCAAAAACCTAAAATCCTACAAAGCTCACCGCTGGAAGTGACAGTTGTTAAAGGAAACAACTTTACATTGATTTGTGAAGGTCACAGTGACACACCAACAACAATCAAATGGAAGAAGAATCGAAAAGACATTCCCAATGAAAAGAACAGTTCCTTAATGTTAGTGAACCTGAACAAGAACGATGAAGCTGAATACGTTTGTGACATAGAAAACAGAAAGGGCTCAGTGGTATCCAACGTTTCAATTGTAAGAGTTGAAGAAAAACCCAAAATAACAAAGCATCCAGGGAATGTTCAGTTCATACAGGGAAGTGACAAACCTTTCATTTTTACCTGTAATGCCACAGGGATACCTCGTCCAACGTTTCAGTGGTATGTTTTTCGCAAGAATGCAACAAAACCAAAGAAACTTATAAACAGCACTGAACCGTTTCTTTACAAAACATTATCAACACGCGAAGAAGAAGGGCTGTACTTCTGTAAGGCTTCCAACGTTCATGGAACAGTTCTGAGCAGGAAAGCTCGTCTGGATGTGTTGAGCACGAGTGCAGCAGTACCCACGGTAGCAGCAATTTTAAATATCACTTTTCCTCCAAACTGCAACCAGACGTCTAACAGAAGCATAAACCATTTCAACGCAACGTGCCTGAAACAAAACGTTATGCTACCTGAAAAACTAAATGAAAATCTAAAAGAAGGAATCAAAAGAGCGGTGCTACAATCTGTTGGCGTTTCATCTGCAATTCTGCGTAACTTATATTATGAATACTACTCTCCAAGTGTTGCAGCACTCGGTTTCGTTCTTGCTACAAATAAATCGTTTATGAAAATTCCCAGCAATTCGTCATATGATATTATTGCAAAACTGATTGATAAAACACAAAAACAATTGTTGGGGAAACTCGATAATTTGCATCGTGACACTGCCAACAGCAGCTTTGTCGTTGGGTGGAACAATGTTGCTCTGTTTGGTGTCCCAGAGACTTTCCAAGCCATGCTTCTACCTCCTCAATGCAAGCACGGACAAGAACTTCATGAAAACTGGATAGTATGCGGTAAGTTTTTTTTTTGCTTATTGAATTGTTTTATATTGGTTATTTACAAAGATCAATCATCAATATTTGGAAATTCAAGCAGGTACTTATACCGTTGAATTAAGTCTTCATTATTGCTATTTTTTTAAAGTAAGGTTAACGGAATACGAGAATTTTAGTGCAATTGTAATTGTAAATTTTACTAACGAGCTAAAACACTTTCTTCTTTTAACATACATATCTATAAACAGATATTTGGACTACGCAAAAAGGTTACTGTGTTACTAAAAGTATAGTTTATCCACTTTTGAACTACGTTGAAATGTTACTAGTATTAACATAATTTTGTCTTTATTCTGGTCTCTGTTACTAGTAAACTGTCCGCCTGGTAAATTTGCAAAAGCTAACACCTCTTGTGTGAAGTGTCCCAGAAGTACGTACCAACCGTTACAGGGTCAAAAGGAGTGTTTTCCATGTGCAGAGAACTACACAACACTGCAAGTCGGAAGTACAGATGTGTCACACTGTGTTTTGAAAGGTAGATATTGATTTTAAATATGTTGATTTGCACCGTAAAAAGCACTAAAATGTTTTGCTTGGTTATAGATAATATCGTACATAATTAGACATTTTCAGGTTAAAATTTTAAAAAAATATATTTTTTTTTAACCGTGAAGGCGTTTTTCTTCATCACATATTAAGTATAAACTGTGATTGGTCATGAGAAAGAGACAATGAAAGCATTACAAGTCGAATATGGATTTCCTTCCACTTAAGAGTCGCTCAGTTATTTCTGAAAGTCAGGAAAAATTATTACCCCAAATACGCTTATTAATTATTCTGCCTGTGTTGTATTTTAAAGCAAAATGTGCTTCTGGTTCGCACGATAACGGGAATGGGTCCTGCACACGGTGTCCCCGCGGTACCTACCAGCCAAGACCAGGCCAAAGCGTATGCTACAGATGTCCTGCAAACCATTCAACAAGTCAAGAGGGCACTGTCAAGAAAGAAAACTGCATACCGCATGGTAAGATATCATCGGCTTTACAAGAAAACAAATTCGAAAGGAAGAAAACCATATGATGATTACAATGTTATTTGGGCCTTAACTGATAAAGATATTTAAAAAGTAGTAACAATTTGTCTTTGTTAAATTAAAGTTATTTACTCATCATTTCAGGCTTCTTCTGCGTCAGTTTTATACAAGATTTGTTAGATCAACTAAAAGGAACAATTGTAACTCTTTCTGTTTCTTTAGAAAAACCAACAATGGGAATCATCACTCTCCCTGTGGGGCAATCAACAACCTTGATGACCTCATCGAGGCGCAGTAACAAACCAACCCCAAATCTGAGTTTGTCGGAAAAACCTGTTTCCTTGGAGAAAATAAAGGTAGCTTTCATTTCTGTTGAGTCAAGTTTTCTCTGATACATCTGACTATGTACCAAAGTTGTTAGTTGCACGATTCCTACTTTTGCTGTAGTTGATTTCAAACTACCGACATTGACCACACTTATGGATCATAACCACGCAGGCTGATTTTTTGTTTAAAATCTCTAATTAGGTGGATGAACCGAACTGAATTAAAACTTACCAGTTGAGCTAAATCAAGACTGCAGATTGGACTTTTATTAAG
>JANRMR010185276.1:3062-20590 GCA_025434825.1 Bergia sp. 'catenularis'
AGAACATTCCAAGCAAACCACAGGCAGACAATCCGAATACGAGCCGCGTGATGTCAGGACAAATTACACGCTCACTGATTCCATACGTTTACTGTACTTTGTGACGGACGATTCAAGTGATAAATGGAAATGCCCCATAAAATTATTCAGTTTGTATATTATGTTCCCAAAATGCTCAAAGCCAGATCAATAAAGTTGACTTACCTAACGTCATTTGTGTTGTCTCGTGTGATTTGATGGGGTTTGGGATTCATTCGTTGTTTGATACCCCATCAAATCACACGAGACAACGCAAACGACTAAACAAATATTCCCTCGAGCGAAAGCAGCTACAGAAGATATTTTCATGTTGAAATTGGTGTTTCTGAGATTTTAAGGGTACATCGCTTTGGTAAAATTTTTAGTGCGATAAAACTGGGGCTCTCGGCTTTGACTTCAGGAAAGGTTCATGAACTTCAATAATTGCTAAACTGAGCAAAGCTTGAATTCACCTGAGAAAAAGTCGCTGTCATTTAAAAAAGGCGGTCAGAATGGTATTAGATATTTTCCTTTTCTGTACGGTTCTCGTTGGCAGATGCAGTGCGGACATTATGCTTTGAGCGTCTCGCTTATAGCACTGCCGTCATGGCATATATTCGACGAAAGGAGTTAAAATGCGATCCTTCTCAAGCAGATACTCCAAAATGTATTTCCCTATGACACAAAGCTTAACTTTTTAAAAAATCGCTTAGATGATTGCAGTCATAACCATGTAGTGATTTAACGAAAGGATACTCTAAAATGCGGTCATTCTTCAGCGAATTTCCTATGATCTACGAGACTTCGCGACACGCTTCCGAAGATTCAACTAATTCGTTTCCAGCCTCCTCTCGGAAAACGCATTTTAGACACTACCGTCCTTGCGGGGAACAAAGTCCATTCGACTCTCAGAGTTTTTGCCATCGTCGTGATTGAAAGATCTTGCTTGGCCTTTGACTCCAAACGGAACGACTCTTCATTTCAGCTGCGTGGAATAAACCTTTCCAAGACGTAAAACAGTAAGCCCCATTGAGAAGGATCACGAAACCAGCGTACTCAGTAGCCCTGCCGATTGCCGGCCAGCGACGATCCGAGCGAGGAATGTCCGAAGAGGAGTCAGTTGCCCCTCCTCCTCCCCCAAGAAATGCAAGACGAATGAAAGCGTTAGGCTAAATCCTTTCCCGAGCCAAGTGGCTCATAACGCCGGCGCTTATCTCCGGTTTCCGTAGTGTTAAGCGGATGAGAGTCTGTGACTCCCCCTGGTCAGGACACTAATCCATCGCAGGTTAGCCCCCAGCAGAAGCTGGTACTCGTTTACACAGCTGAGTCGACTAAAGCCAAGTCGGGAAAAGTGCCTTGCTCACGACCTTGCGGTTACGAGTCAGACACGTTAACCACTCGACCACTGCGTACCATAACAAAAATTATTGTTTGGAATAAAATTCATTTGTCCCCCTCCCTGTTGTTAAAATATGCTCTTTTTTAAAAAAGGATCAACGTACAACCTCGTTCAAAGGACTTTTCCCTAGCAAAATGGAGGGGCCCCTCCATTTTGCTAGGGAAAGCCCTTGGAGCGAGGTTAGAAAAGGATGCTACGGTCTTGATGACTGATGTGGATCTTTTGGGATCCTCAAACAGCTATGGTCAAAGAGCCCTAATTGAGAAAATACTTTGCACGCAACGTAAACCTTTGCGAGAAAGATTAACGATATTTCTGAAGAGCCCAGGAGCAAAAAGCAAGGACTGACTGACTGACTGTTGTATAAGATATACACTTTCTCTCTGAATAACGTCAGACTCGGTCAAGACTTCGTGGCCGGCTCAGAAAAGGAAAGAAGGAAAGAAATAGGGATAAAACGGCACCGGTTATTTGCGAACTTTCATCTTGAATACCAAGCAACAGCCAGGAGCCCTCGATTGGTTTTGATGAAACGTGTTCAGTAAAAACGCTTACTATTTAATACTAGTGCAAGCTGAATACTTTTGTTTGCGCTCGTGGTAAATCGGTAATTGTAAGTAACAAGTGTGCAGTCATGTGAAAATATAGCTAAATATATTCCTGATTTATTGGATTTCAGCTGCGCAGATCGGGCGCTTCCTTTTATTCTCTTTCCAGTGTTTGCTGGACAGTAACCCTGTTCGTAGAGGAAAGACCCTGGGAACGAGGTTGCCTGTTTTGAACGAGTGACAGTCAGCACACGTTTCCCGCAATGAATAATTATCGTTCTTTCGCCCGTTGATTGATTGCAAGGGAAGATAATCTTCTGTTGTCGATTGGTATATTGTTTTGTTAGTTCAAAAATATGAATATATAAATCAAACAATAGAAACTGTTGAAAACCCTCTAATAATTGTAGACATTGTGCTTT
The DNA here is from genome assembly GCA_025434825.1 of Bergia sp. 'catenularis'. Taxonomy (NCBI): domain Eukaryota; kingdom Metazoa; phylum Cnidaria; class Anthozoa; order Zoantharia; family Parazoanthidae; genus Bergia; species Bergia sp. 'catenularis'. The sequence continues at coordinate 5,450 of JANRMR010185276.1, forward strand.
GTTTACTGGGTATTATCCAGTATTACACGTGATAAGATCAACAGAAATTTCAACATTTATGTAGTTAAGATAACAGTTGCAGCCTGTGAAAAGTACACGTCAATCTTTTGCATATAATTTGTTGACACAAAATCGACATACTGAGATTGTTTCTCGCGACTGATAAATAATTGAGCACATATTTATAGTTTGTTACCGCCTTGCAATATTAGCCAATAATTTATGTGGCCGAGCTGCAAAGATTGATTCGACTCTTTGCAATTAGAAATATACATTAGGCCAAATGAAGGCCTTTCTTTTCAAATTCAAGAACATTCTTAGTGTATTGGCTAACCATGCAAAAATCTAAATTTTTGCAATTCGTTTTTGTTGTTTTGTTGGTAATATTATGTTCTGCCGAGCCTTCTCTTCGAGCAAAATTAACCAAAAGGTATGTCAAAATGTTTGTTGTGAACTCCTCTGCTTTGTTTCTGTCTGATGTTCTCGTTTTGCACCGTATGGTATTTTCTTCGCTAACGTCATCCGAACATTACTTACAGTACTGGAAAAGATGAGCCTTCATCTCATTTCTGCCCTGTCGAAAAGGAGAGAAAAGAGCATTACGTGGTAAAACACGAGAAAACATCAACACAATTAATACGAATAAAATGTGCGGAAAGAAAGCCAAAAACAGACACCTTTATCGCAAGGGACTCCGGCGATCATACTATGTGTATTTTCAACAGGTATGTAGTTTTGTGCAGTCGAACTGTGTTAGTGTTAAACTGTGTCCTACTAAAAAAAAATTGATGTCCCTTGAAGTTCAACCAGTCAGTTGACATTCAAATTTCTTTTTCGGACAGTCATAGGGTCTAACATTTATTCTTTCTCAAAATTTAAATTTACCGATTTGAGCTGATTTTCCAGCTAGTTTTTAGAAATGTTCCTAAAGGTTTGAAGTGTAACCCAAGAATGGTTGAGTGATTGTTCAAGGAAACAACTGCTAATAACTGTCACTAAAAACCTTTTTAGTATTTCAGTAACGATTCAAGAAGAACTTTCTAATAGTCTTGTCAAGGATAGTCTTGTCTGAAAACAAATTATTCCATCTCAAGTATTGCTCAAGTATTGTTCAGTTGCTTTTAGGTAGGGTGAAGAGATTTTGCAGACTTTGTCGTCTTATTGCATCGTCTTTTTTTACACTACGTGTTGCATGTTTGTATCTTCATAAGACAGATCTGGGAATAACATCTCTTGTTCTTTCTTTACTACCAGATCCTTTCATTGTAAGTTCCTATTATTCTAACATAAACTTTGTAGTCCTAAACAAGAAAAAAGTTACTAACAAAACGATAGTTCCAGCCATCATATTGCCAACCTTTAGTTTTTTTCAGAGGTACAATGGAAACAGTACAGAGAATCATTTCTTGAAGTCTATAATAATTGAAGTTTTAACTTGCGTTTAGTACTACTGCTCAAACTGATTGTCTTAAATTATCTTCCTCAACTTAATTTGTAGATTTGATTTCCTTTCGTTGTACAGAACTTGAACTTTACTTTTTTTCTGTTACATTTCACCATAGTGCAGTGGTATCTTTACAATCCATTACCTTACTGAGGAAAGCGTTTAATTCCTTCGTTGAATCGAGTTATGCAGTGTAGAGTAAAGCTTAGTAAAGGCTTTTTAAAACCACTCTGTTTTAGATATTACCGACACAATTTTAAGTTACTTTTAAAACGGATAAATACCAGTTTATCGTTTTTGTTTCTCTAATATTTTGACGGTTTTTAATTCCTAGAAGAGTTTTGGGTTGTTCAATACTTTCCAAATAATTATCAAAGTAAAAAGAATCGCATATTTAAGAAAAACAAATTTGCAATGTTTGGCTGAGTTTGTTGCAGATCGGCTTGTCGATTTTAACACTTTTTTTTATTGTGTATTTTGTCTCGAATTAATAAAATATACTTAAAACTGATATGTTTTTCTGGTGAACCAGAAAAAGAAAGAGGAACAAATGTGAAGGACTTTGATTTTCATTTAATAACACTGTTATTTCTTTCTTTTGTTAAAATATCTAATCAATATTTTAATTCAATTTTTTCCTATTTTAATTTCTTCAACATCTTCAGGAAGTCACCTGACAATGAGTTTGACACAGTTTACTTCACATGGTCCTATCTAGGAATATATCAAAACCGATTTGTTTAAAAAGGTGGTTTGCACGAAGAGACCACATGAAGAAATAATATCTCGCCATTTTTTTAAAGAATGTGAAACGATACAAAGTTTAAAAGACATTACCTTTTAAATAAATTATTACCTATTAACATGTTTTGCATTTTTTACTTAAAAATTTTCGAGAACATTTGATAATTTTCAGTGTAGCCTGCCGCTCGAAAAACTGTTGATTGAATTTTTTCAACTTCTAAGATACGAACTTACAACTTAAGCAAAATTTTCATTTCATAATTTTTGGCATCGTTAAAATTAGTTTATCTTTCAGTGTCATCAGTAGGAGTGTATGCTTTATACTTAAAATTTGTGTCGAATAATCAGCAATCAAAGTATCCCTTTCTGAGTGACATTTCCTCGATTACTGTTAGGAATAAGACGACACGAAAGCACTTAATTGGATGCGGTATCCTAAAAGAAATACGTCCTAAAAATATTATTACAAGCTTCAAAAGATTAATTTTTTGCTGGCCATCACAATTTAGATCTGCATTCTAAATACCACTTTTTTTACTTTCGGCATAATGGACAAAAGAACCAAAATAATTTCTAATCTTTCATCAAAAACAAATTCGGTCTAATTCCTATAACTCTGTAAATAAATTGAGAAAGTAAACAAGAAATGATTTGTTTAACCATCTGAAGAATTAATTTTGAGTTTTCCTCTTTCTAATCGCAATCTTAATTGTAGCTTCAGCTGAAGTTTTGTGTCTAGATAAAATTTTATATGACAATTACATCAAAATGTTGATCACCTTGTACCTGACGTAACCCTAGCTTGGGAAAAAAAATTTAAATCACTACAAAGGCTGCTACTGATTCATTGAAGGGTTTCGTCACTCAGTTCCACAATAACTGCTTGTTCTTCCGTTCCACACAATTTCGGCAACATAAACAACTAAAATAAGGAAACATGCGACGTACTTTAAGTTTCTGCTCGATTACTAATTATATATATATGAGACCAAGGACTCATAATACATGTTTAAAATCTGAAAAATTTCTGTTCAAGTTATACGTATATATATATATATATATATATATATCATCTTTTTCAGTTTTGTTCATAATTGTCTGTAAGCTCAGTCAGCATCACTGATTTCGTTGATAAACTCTTTACAATGTCACTCAAGCTACTATTTTAACTAATGTTATTGCTTTTGTCAAGGACCAAAAAAGGACGAACAATTTCAACTTGTTAGGGGATGGGATGGCAGAAGGAGGGCGGTGAATAAATGACTTCGATTTGGTTATTTTATTTTCCCCAATTGCTCATTATTACGATTTGGTATCGCGCAAATTTGTGGGTTTTTTCTTTGTTACTGTTTCTGTTGAATTCATGATGCACAATTAATTCCATATGAGGACCATTTTTAAACATTAACAAAACCGGGTATCACCATAAACAATAATTTGGAGTGTCAGAGGTATACGGTGACGAACATGAATTCGTGCAAAAAGGCAAAACAACTGACTTCACTGAATTGATGCTGACTTGGAAATGCCTAGTGACCAGGCCACTTTTGGTGGCTGCACGGTTTGGTGAGGAGGGATGAAACCCGAAACCGGAACAGACCATTTCCGCTTCAATACACGGCATGTCTTTATACACGCTATGAAAGTGTATCGCTGTATTTCCTGATCAAGTTATACATGCTGCTATTCTCTGCGATACCGTGTTGTCCGTTTTTGCTTCTCAAAGAATTGAAGAATACGTTCTTCGTGGTTAAGTTTTATCATTTGTCCAGAACTATTTTCGTCCTAAATTTGTTCGTTGTCTCACGTTTGCTAGCAGTGGGGTGTTGTTGTTTGCAGCGTTTTCTCAGTGAAAACTTCACAATACTACTGCCTCAAATGTACACTGTGTTCTGTCGTGCATCTGTGACATGTAATTAGCTTGATTAACTGTCTCCCAGAGCAACAAAAAACCTCACGGGTCGCATAAAGAATGAATACAAAGTAATTTACAGTGCAGGGAAGAGTTGAGTGATCTGTTTCCCTGATCTGTTTTTCAGACTTACACGAATTCCACTGACAAGGCTTGCAACAAGAGTTGTTCAATTCACAGAACGGCTATGCTGCGGCGGGTATACAGGCGTTAACTGTGATCAATTTACCCCAGGTTAGTCTCGGGCACTTTATTGGCGTTAGCATCACGAATGTGTAGAACATATACCGCCAGATGATCGGTTCTTGCATGCTAGGAACGCCTGACTGAATTGGTCATATGGCACCATCCCAGAAAAACCGCGCGGGCAAAATGATCTTAGAATTGCCACCATTTTATATTTAAGTCGTTGGTTTTAAAACAGTTCTAACTACTATCAAGACTTATTATCTTTGAATACATTTATCAGCGCTAAAGTTGTGGATGTTCTAAATAGCAACTTCTCTGTTGATGTAATTTATCAGAACTTGTCTGTTTAATAGTTCATTTTACGGAATTCGATCCTTTGGCAAAACGAGAAAACAAGAGTGATCGTTACTGATCTCGCAGCGCGTTCTGGGATGTTGCCTTTTGGGCAGACCTGAAAGCGCACACTGATTGGCTTACTCCAAGCATGTGATAAATGCCCGATCACCTGGCAGTTTTTCCACTCTGTAAACAGTTATTATATGAGGTTCGTACGATGTAGAATCCGAAGTCAATACCGGGGGTGGGGGGAGGGCATCTCCTGGCTGGTGGGTTAAGCGAAAAAAATCGTCTAATGTAAGAAAAGCTTACTTTTACGGAGAGAAATACTTGTATTGATACGTTTTGAACTGACTTTCTATGCTTTCTAAACCAGCCTTTCTTCAGAAACTGCTGCTCGTTGCCTTTTAGTGATCTTCCAATTTCGATTCTAAATGTAACAAAAATTATGCAACCTCTTGTGAATTTTAAGAGTCTCATTTATAAGCACTATTTGTAACGAAGCTGTTTTATTCTTATTCTTTGAGAAGGCCTACGAGTTGGCCAACAGTCTTTCTTTTTCAGACTAAATACCGGCTTACTTAAAACACTAGTTAAATCCAGATTAGTGTCTTTAAAACTCATGTGACAAACATAATATAAAGTACAATAAAATACAGTACAAGATTAAAAGGGTCGTCATCTTCTGTTTTTAAAAGATGTCTTTTTTCTGGCATTTTGAAAGGCAAAGTATGATATGTACTGCGTTAACATATCGCCATATTAAACAGAAGATGACGGACCACTTCATTCAGTTGCTTGGGATTCTCCACAATTACTTTTAGCACTAAAACTTATATAATGAATACTTTTAAGAATTCTCAAAATATGACGTGACTTGTAAAATTAGATCCCTTTATAAGACGGAAAACCGTTTAATAAGTTATACGTACACAATGCAGTGCAATACTAACAAACTGCTTAATAGAGTGGGCATTAATTACGACTGTTTTCTTCAGGTTCATCCTGTGATCCAGAGTGTTTAAACGGGGGGACGTGCACGGGAGAAGATAAATGCACCTGCGTTCCTGGATGGAAGGGGGCTACCTGTCATATAGGTACGTCAAATATATGCTTCCTGTCTGTAATGTGTCTGTAATCTGGGGTGGAAAGGAGCCACCTGCTTCACGGATTCTTCAAATAAATACCTCTTAAAAGCACAAATGTACCTGTGCTTGCGGGTGGGAAAGGAACGCCTACCACATGGGTATATCACTAATCCCAAGGCGATCCTTATCCTAAGTGGAATGGAGCTTTCGACATAACTACGTTGAATAAGCACTTCTCCTTTACTACTAGGTGAAAAGGTGCGAATTCCGTTCCATAACGCCTTGGCCAAACGGACTCACAAGTCCATGCAATTCAGTTTGACACACATTTTGACCTCAGTTGAGATCAAATTTATTCACCATAGTTCTCCACCACAGTTAACAAACATCATTTGTAATACGGTCATAGGAAACAAGAATTGTAAATAAATATTATACTCAATCTTGCAAATATTTTTCAAACGTTTATAGTCTGCTTACTCCTACAACAACAAAAACCAAAAAAAGGTTTTAACATTAGCATAACTTTTTAAAATTGTAATTCCTCCTCAGCCGTATGTGACGAGCCGTGTTTAAACGGAGGTGCTTGTGTAGCCCCGAACGTCTGTAACTGTCCCAAGGGGTTCTACGGTGAAACCTGTAACACAAGTAAGATGGTCGGTCTAATGAGGTTTTTTTCGGTGGAATACATCATTAATTATCGGTAAAATAAACGGTTACAAAAAAACCTGTGTAAACCAACCTCTTTCTGTTACTGTCCTAAACTCAAGAACTCATTACCTGATTTATTAAGTCTAAAAGAGTAACTTATCAGTTTTAAATCCTTACTCAAGGCCTTTACTTTAGTAGTATCTAAATATGTAATTATGGTTATTTTAGATCTTTCATTAGTACTTTCAGAAGTAGTTGATTTAGTTATTTATAATTGCATGTAAATTAGCTTCTGAATTATTATTATAATATGGAGATAGTTTCATTGTAAGAATATTGAGACTTTTTGGAATGCGCTAAAATATTTATTATTATTATTATTACAAAAATGAAAAATGGTACTCTGTACGTATCTATCGATAGGCTTGAGTCATCTCTGGTTTGTGATCATATACCAGAGCTACAAAATAATGAGCTGAGCTTATTGTCCAGAAAATCACATGAAATCTTCTTGTCTGCCTTAGCTACATATATCATACTTTTCTTCATATTTCTTGACAGAAATATCTTTTGTTGAAGAGGACGTTGATACTCTTTTATCAGAAAACAAGATGGTAGTACGTACAGGTGAGTAGCAAAACCAAAACCAAAACTACCGGTGGTTCCCTCTAAAGCCTGATAATTAAATAAATAGAGGCATAGTGTCTCCCTAATTAGAGGCAAAGTTAAGATATTAGAGAGATTAAGAATCTAGTTTACGGCAAACGGTAGAGTGACCACGTGATCATGGTCTCCCCTCATTTTCCGTTTGCCGTTTCTAAGTGAAGGTAAGAAATTCCGCGTTAGCAATGTTACTTTTCGGCTCCTTTGTGATTAGAAAATGTTGTGTTGACCATTTTATCACTAATTACCCACTTGAGCTTCTATATGCAACGACATTTTGCATACTATTTTGAACCACGTGCTTTTTAAAATTTGCGTTGTTTTATGTTCGACAGCACGTGCCTTTACAGTTGCGCCACAGATGACAACTCAGTGCTCCACATGGGGACAGAGCCATTATCGCACATTCGATGGCAAACATTTTGATTTCCTGGGCAAGTGTACGTACGCACTGACAAAAGACTGTGAACCAGGTTCCGACCAGTTCTCTGTTCACGTGGTAAACGATCGAGCATGCTCAGATGGTGCCGGATCCTGCAGCCGTGCCGTGGTGTTGTATATAGATAGCAAGGTCTATAAAGTTGCCTCAGGACACATAACAACGGTAAACGGAAAGGTCGTTAGTCTACCCTTCAAGGAAGCTAGTGTTACCATAACCAGGATACTATCTTATGTGGTGGTAAGGGCTTTGGGAGACGATATAGAGATCAAGTTTGATGGAGACACAAGCATTTATGTGGCTCTTGCTGGAAAGTTCAAAAACAAAACTTGCGGTTTGTGTGGTAACTTCAATGGTGCTCCACGGGACGACTTTAGAATGACGTCTGGGCTACAGGCGAAGACCACGAATGACTTTGGCAATAGCTGGGCAATGACCAAGCCGGGAGAGTCTTGTGATATCGTCACTGAAGAACCAGCTGACATCTGTGGAAACGTTGGAGACGCAATCCGGAATGCCGCAAAACGCATGTGTTCAGTTCTCCTCGGAGACGCATTCCAGCCATGCCACAGCAAAGTCAGCCCAAAAGATTTCGTTACGAAATGCGAGGAGGACGTGTGCTCGTGTAATTTTACTCAACATTCAGGATGTGCCTGCGAGGCACTGACTCAATACTCTCGAGCATGCGCAAACATGAAGGTCACAATGAATTGGAGAACTAACCATCTATGCCGTAAGTACATATCAATATGAAAGAAGAAATAGTGAAAAAAATATTTTTGCCATTTATAAGAATTTTAGTTGTAACAATTTTCAAATTCTACACATTAAAGCGTTTTACCCAGCTTGTTTCAAAATAACCGGCCTTCCTTATGTTTAGGGATCGTAAGAAAGGGAATTGCAATGACGTCTGCTAAAGCAGAGTTAATTGAGAACTTTTGCAACGGATGCGGCGCAATTTCCTACAAAAGATTTCTGTTGAGGAATAACCTGATTTTCATACTCAAAATTTAAGTGATTAAAAGTGGAATGTTAAAAGGACAACTGCTATATTTCCGCTCCATATAGAATCTTCAGGAGGCTCAAGCGAGTACAGAATATAAATGGTATGCTATACATGTAAGGCTACCTAAAGAAGAACCGTTCAGGACTTGCTTCAGCCCTGTGTTAATAAATGGGCGGTTGTTTTCGATAATACATCTAATAAAAGAAAAGTTGCTTTAGAAAAAGATAAATAATAGAACAGGTGTAAACAATAAAATCCGCAGCCATTGTTCATAGTGAATGGCAGTGGTATGAATAATAGGCTTTCTTGAACTCTGCGTAGCTATCTTGGTTCTGATCACATAAGTTTCAACATTTTAGGTGTTATTCCTAATTAACAAAAAGAGCTTCTCGTTTCGTTTACAGTGTAAGTATTTGTTTAACAGTCTGAGAGTGGATGGCAAGTTATATTAAACATGGTAGTAGTGAAAGGGGTCGAGATACAGTCGTTTTACAACAAAGTGCCATTTCCCTTTTGCAGCTAAGAAATGCGGCAATGGGAAGGTGTATAGCGAATGCGGCCCTGCCTGCCCAAAGAGCTGTGAAGCCAACGACCTCCAGCCCACTTGTATAGAGACCTGTATTGACGGCTGTCACTGTCCCGCTGGCACTGTTCAGAGTGGCAGTGGGTGTGTGTCGGAGAGTCAGTGTCCTTGCAAACATGAGGACAATAACTATGCGAGTGGGAGTACAATAAAGGTCGACTGTAACAGTTGGTGAGTTAAGAAATCTGCTTGATGATTGAATACAAAGAAACATATCTCTTTTTATCCCTATAATCCCTATAACCCTTCTTGGAGCACAAGGGAAGCCACACAAGGGGTTGCTGAATACTATTTTAATATAAAATACGTCTGGATGCTTTTGTAATTACTCTTTTTTGCGGGGACAGTAATTGACCTGGCGAACAACCCTCAACCTGGAGGGCCAGAGGTACCCTCTTCGTCTGACCTCTACCCTTTGACCTGGTCAGCATAGGTGGCCCTACCAGAAGTACAAGACTTCCACCAGCAAACCTGTTTGGGCCGTTGATACAATCCTGAATACTTAGAGGATATAAATATCAGTTATTTCTTATTATGATTATTATGTTTTTGTTTACTGTGCACTGTGTATACATATTAGTTCTAGTTTTTGGCTCAGATCCAAATTTGCCTTTGTTGTAAACATAAAGTCGCTTGTAGTACAATTTAGATAACTAGTTTACATTGCAAGTAGCTTCAACGTTTCTAAATACGAACGGTCGCCGACTATCTTATGTTGTTTTCTAATTTCAGCACGTGCAAAGGAGGTATTTGGGATTGTACCAAAAACAAGTGCTCAGGTATGAGTTTGTTCCTTGATAAACAATTTAGTCACACTTGAGCTGATTATATTTTATAGACTTTATCTGTTAATCGTATTTACAAACAGTAAGATTTGATATTAAGTTTCATGCAAAATGTTTCTATGTTTTTACTTTCCAGCAACGTGCTACACTTATGGTGATCCTCACTTCGTAACCTTTGATGGCAAAGCTTACTCATTTGAAGGCAAATGCAAGTACAAACTCGTGGAAGACATCGCCGATACATTTTCTGTGATGATTGATACAGCTGCATGCTCTGCGGAAGGTCGCAGTAGCTGTGTAAAATCAGCACAAATCTCGTATTACAACATAACCATAGATCTTGTACCACAACATCCACTCAAAGACACAGTCACTGTCCATTACAGTGACGTTGACAAAAATGGAGAAAAGCATCTGTTAACGCCTGTCTACGACAACCAGAGGGGCTTCGTGTTTAGAAAATTATCAACCTATCTGGTAGAATTCGTGAGTGATAATGGAATAAGTGTCGTGTGGGACGGACAAACAAATTTGTTTGTTACACTAAGTCCGCAGCACTTGGGTAAAGTCCAGGGTTTGTGTGGAAACTTCAACTTTAACACTAAGGATGACTTTGGAATCGAAGACTCTCCTGCAAGTTTTGGGAACAAATGGAAGGATTCCCAAAGCAGTTGCCCGGATGTCACAGCGCAAGTCAGCTTAACACACTGTGAATTGTACCAGCAGAATAAAAACTATGCAGAATCACAGTGCAGCAAACTGGAGCGAGCGCCTTTTACTAGGTGCCACAGCTACGTGGATCCGATGCCGTTTCTTGAAAACTGTAAGCAAGACATCTGTGCGTGTTCTGGGAAGCGAAACTGTTTATGTCCCGTACTGGAGGCGTACGCCCAACAGTGTGCACTACAAGGTCTTACTCTGGATTGGAGAACAGATGGAACGTGTTGTAAGTAGAATTTTGTTGCTTTGATAATGAAAACCAAAAAAATAATGATAATAATATAGTAATAATAAGAATAGTATACTCATAAACCACTTTCTTGCCAAGATCCATTGGTGCTTGACACGAAAATACACAATAAAAAGGTTCACTGAACGAAATAACGTAAAGAAACCTTAACAAAAAACTTTTTCATTGTTTCTTAAATGAGTCGATAGAAGGGGTGTTCTAATTCTATATTTGTTATGGAAGGGCGTTCCATAACATGATTAACGGCAGAAACTGAGAAGGCACGGTAACCATAAGTTTTAAGAATATAAGCAGGCTTTACACAAGAAGTGAGGGGCAACCATTAAGGTTTGGCCGCTCAGCACTAATAAACAGATAAAGTTATTTTTTAAAAGTGTTTTAAAGTTAAAGTGCTGTACAAATATCCCAAGTAATTCCTTCTGAGCGATAGCCCTAGAAAGGAAATGGGCCCACACGGAGAAAAAGAAAAAAATCTTGAACCCAACCTCCGGAGGTCATTATTTTAAGATCAGACAGCTCTGGAGAGCTTATAAACAGTAAGGAGGCAAGTAACATCGCATGGTCGAGGTTCAGAATTGTGGCTCGCAATGTCTAATTTCATTTCATTTTTTTCTTTCAGCTTCCCAATGTCCTCGTGGTATGGTGTTTAAGAATTGTGGCTCTTACTGTTTAACATCGTGTAAAGATCTTTCCCTGAAAAATTCTTCCTGTCAAGAAAAGTGTGTTGCTGGATGCCAGTGTCCTGAGGGCAATCTATTTGATGCAAGAGAAAACAAGTGTGTGAAGATTGCATATTGCCCGTGTTACGATAACAAGGGGCAGCACTATATCTACAATGCCCACAAGCATCAAAACTGCAATGACTGGTAAGAAAATCAAGTTAAAAGTCAATGCTTTATTTACCTTTAGTTGTAATATTTTCTCCACCCCTTTCTGGTAGTTGAATAAGTCTCATTGTTGATAGTCTGCTAGTTTTATAATGGCCAAGACGACCACTTCCACTGCTGTGGAAGCACTTGACTTGAAACATATGAAACAAAAAACATGTTCACAATGCGCAAATCAAATTTCACCTAAATGAAATTTTATTTCTTACATACCATTAGGGTCACTGGTTTGCAAGCGGGTTCAGCTACTCAAAATAATTACCATCAAATGAAATAACCTGAAATTCAATTAACAAAACTGTTGGAAACTAAAAGGCTCTCACTCCCTCTTGCAACGTTTAAGGTAAGGTTAAGGGACCTGAAATCAATAAAATGCCCTTTGCTACCTATTGGTATAAGGAAACAGAAGGAAACTTCGTGGTTACGTACAACTGTATGAGGAGGTAGAACATGACTGTTGCAAGCACTTAACCCATTTTCTTACATCGTCTGACTGAATTTTTGTTACAAACCTGGAAGTCAAGATCGTAAGATGGATTCACGTTACAAAGTGTTTTCGTCAACGTACAACATTTAAGTGGAAAGCGGGGTGCTCCAACTACTGTTGTCAGCAACGTTTTGCCCCTCTCAAAAGTGTGTCTGAGTCTTGAATAACTTAGTGCTTGGTATCTAAAATGGTTCATTCTAATTCAAAACGTATTGACTTAAACATATTTGTTTATTTCTAGTGTTTGCAAAAACGGTCGGTTTGTCTGCACTAACAAGGCTTGCAAAGGTAAGCTTATACTGGAGGTAAATGTAGATGATCTTGTTTTGAGGTGATGATGACTGGCAGACTTCTTTCCTGGAGGTAAATGTGTATGATCTTGCTTTGAGGTGATAATGACTGGCAGACGTCTTTCCTGGAGGTAAATGTGTATGATCTTGTTTTGAGGTGATAATGATTGGCATTACTGGAAATTCTGAGGGGGTGGGGGAGGGGTATCTCGTAAACAAACTGTTTTGAAGGAAGCTATGGGCATGAGCTCTAATTTCCCGGTGGGAGGGCTTCCGAGCAAGAATTCTCAAAAGCGGAGATACGGACATATTTTGGAACCACACAGTGACAGCGAAATTTAAAACATATAAAGTCTTGCCACTCATTGTCAATGTTTCCACCTTTCAGCTCAAGCCTTGTGCTCTGGAGGAAAAGTGTGGGTGGAGTGTGGGGCCCAATGCATAAAGACATGCAACAACATGCACATGGGCTGCAGTAGCCATATTTGTAAGTCTGGCTGTGTGTGTCCGAGGGGATATGTAGAGGAAAATGGGACATGCATTCGAACCAATCGCTGCCCTTGCCACTACAATGGCAAGAGTTACAACAATGGTGACGTCATCAAGAAGGATTGCAATTCGTGGTATGTTAATATATAGGTACTCAATCTGGAATGAATATGTTGGGTGTTGTTTCTAATAAACTTGCATTATAGTTTTGTTTTCGGTCCAGATAAATAAGAGGAAAGAATTCCCGGTATTCTCGTTTCGCCTTGTTTTTTTGCACGCCTCGGTTTTCCTCGACCTGTGTGTTACACATTTTTAACAACGCTTCAATTCTAGCTTATAAACCCGTAGGGCAAACGATCTGCTTGTTTGATATGCAGGATAAGGAAACTTGTGCGAAATTCATTAAAAGCTTAGTTTTATAAGACATAAGCCATACACCATGTTCGTGGCAAGTGTTTTTGTCGGAGTTGGTAGAAATAAACTGAGTAACATTACAATTCCCAGTCTTGTCTCTGAAATAATTCATAGATGTAATGTTTGTTTCCTGTAGCAAATGCAACAACACTGACTGGGAATGCACGAACAAGAGATGTAAAGGTAAACATGTTGCATTCTATAGAATAAGATTTTGATAGTAACCCGCCTAACAAATATATTATAAGACTACCGCTTTAACGTGTTTGCAGGCAGTTTCTAAAATCCGAAGGAAGCTACAGAAAATACTCAGTCGTAAGAAATTTTTAAAATTGTAAAGCGCTTCGAACTAAGCAGTAATATACCTAATAACTTTTGTCATTATCATTATTATTATCATCATCATCATCATCATCATCGTTATCATTGTCATTGTCATTATCCATCTTTATATCTTTATTTTAAAACAGTTATTGTTATTACTATTTGTAGTAGTCGTGATATTTTCATTAATATTGAAATTTAGAACATTTTGTTTCCTTCAGCAACGTGTGTTGCATTTGGTGATCCACACTACAAAACGTTCGACGGTAAACTATTTGACTTCCAGGGAGGCTGTAACTACGTACTGGCAACTGACAAATGTCCTGGATCGAACGTCACGGCCCAGTCCTTCCGGATCGATGCCGAGAACATACCCTGCGGTAGCTCCGGTGTCACGTGTACAAAATCTGTGACAGTGACATTGTATGACACTGTTATTCACATGGTTCGCGGCAAGGAAACGCCATCCGTTCAGCACGTGACAAAGTTGTCACCAGTCAGGGCCAAATTCGTTGTCGAGCACGCAGGGCTATACGTTATTATCAAGACTGAGCTCGGACTGAACGTGGTGTGGGACCGTGGTACGAATGTGTACATCGAGCTCAGCCCAAACAGTAACTACTGGGGAAAAGTCTGCGGACTGTGTGGCAATTTTGACGGAGATGTGACAAACGATCTTACTACTAAACAAGGTATGATGTTGTCACAACTATCAAAACTGCTTGTTTTACTAAATGACCACACATCAAGAATTTAACAAGACACCTTTATTTACAAAATTTGACTTAAAAAGAGCTACTTAGGTAGAATATAGTTGTGTGATCTAGCGCGAAGTTGTCTTGTTCTTTTAGGAGACAAGATATCACTTGCGTTAGTGTATAGAATTACAAAAAAATAAGTCACAAAGCGAAGAACTCACCATGTAGTACAACTGTTAAAACTACAAAATAGCTTTGAAAATAATAAAAAAAAATGTTCAAGCGTGGTCGAAAATCAAGCCCGCTCTCTCAAAGATTCGTTTAAAAAGGAGAATTAAACCCCGGCCTCTCGCGTGACAGGCCTGAATACTAACCACTGTACTAATCACTCACTAATAATCAGTTGATTAATGATCTTAAACAGTTTTTTCTTTAAAAAAAATACAAAATAGTTGCAACAAAATGATCAGTCCTCTCCCCGACGTGGATTTGAACCCAGGTCTCCCGCGTGACAGGCGGGGATACTAACCACTATACTACCGAGGACTTGTTGAGAGTAAAAAATTCGCTCACGCTGAGTTGAGTGTTAAACATGAACAGATTTTGGTCAAAATGCAAATTTGGAAACAAAAATACTTAGTCCTCTCCCCGGTGGAGAACTGAACCCCGGTCTCCCGCGTGACAGGCGGGGATACTAACCACTATACTACCGAGGACTTGTTGAAGTAAAAATTCGTTCATA
>JANRMR010185277.1:0-11214 GCA_025434825.1 Bergia sp. 'catenularis'
AAGCTTGAGTGTGAACACATAAACACGTTCCAAACATGATTATACTTAACATGTTTGCGCTAGGTCTGAACATGGCTTTAACGCAGAGAAGGAATCGTGCTCGATAAGAATTCAAAACGTTAAAAAGCTTGTCAAACGTACTAATCGACGAAGTTTTCAGCTTTCTAGATGTAGTTTCTCAAAAGATATCGGTTTTCAAAAAAACGCAGAATAGCTGGGTGGCAAAATCCTTAATGAACCATACATTCTTTGTAAAATTTCGATTTTTTAAAAAAGCATCGCACAAAGAGTGTTTAACAATGCGGTGTCATATTTACTGACGAAGCTTGTTTTGCAAAGTCCTTTCGATATTCAAAGCTGATGTTTTTGTAACTCGATTAGAAACTGAAATACATATGTTAATGAGGCAAAAAATGTAACCAAAGATTTGCAGATAGTACCTTAGTTAATAATTTATCCTATGGGCCAACACCAAATTTGCTCCAGCGCCCATATCTGTAATCCGTTTCAATCGTCCACTAAATTAAGCCATCCACACCATATGCGCAACGCTTAAGGTAAAAACGGTGCTTGAACTATTTGTAGCATCAATTATTTTTGTAGTTATATCTTTATTCGTCAACTCTTACAAATATGGTGCAATCATATCGTCAAATAGGGCCTTTAAAATCTGTGCTAAATTTTGCTCGAGTCAAAATATAAACAAAGGCGTCCGCCTACGCGGATCCAAAAGCCTAGTTCACACTTGTGAAATAAGCATAAGCACAAGCATAAGAAATTTAAATAACAAAGGAAAATACAAAGGAATACCAGGTGTGCGACGAGATGGAACAAGCTCACACAGGTGTATCATTGCCTTTTCCTTTGTTATTTAAATTTCTTATGCTTGTGCTTAATACTTATTTCACCAGTGTGAGTCGGGCAAAACTGTGTGTGTTTGATTACCTGTTGTACAGAAGTCCCAAGAGGAACATTCTCATATATAGAAGGTGCGTAATATTTCGAATCAAACACAGGTGCATGATCATTGATGTCAGCTATTTGAATCTCCACTTGGCAGAAACCCATGAGCCTTTCCGACATCGATGCATCTGCTCCACCGTCCATTCCAATGATGAGGATCTGGTACATTTGCTTGTGCTCACGGTCGAACTCGATTACTGTGCTCACTTCGCCCGTACGGCCGTTGATCTCAAACAGTTTTGGTGCTTCCTCTTGTCTCTCGATCTTGTACTCTATCTTTCCGTTCGAACCCATGTCTTCGTCTTCAGCGGTCACCTATAAAAATAATATGTAGTAATAACAACAACAACAACAATAATAATAATAATAATAATAATGACAATCTATGTGTACATTTTATACTATGATTATGATCATGATAATAACGAAAATTTTGAGGCGCCATCTTGGAAGTTTAACAGCGTTCGTCTCTTGTTACAACTCACGCATGCGCAGTTGTTACTCCGACTTGTCAGAGCTAACTGCGCAGTGACAGGCACATGTACAAAAGGTTAACAATCAAATATCGCACCCTTTGAGATCTCTTTTTCCAGTGTGTAAGGCGACATCATATGAATTAAAGTCTAGTCATGCTGTCAATCAAAGGACAAACACTAATAGGTACGTACAGGTATATTTTGAAATACGTCTTCGGATTATTAAATTTCACGTAACGAATTTTCTCTCATTTTGTAAGTTAGTATGTACAATAATAAGCAAGAAGAACGATCGTTGAATCATTGATTAAGTTACTCACTGACTGATTGATTGATTGATGATTGGTTGATTGATTAATTAGTTGACTGGCTGATTGACCGTAACAAAAAAGATGGCGACTGGTACATTTACCCATAACTCCTAGCGCGCGAAAAACCTGAAAACGTTCATAAAAACTTACAGAAAGGATATAAAAACTTCAAACCTGGCATACACAATGTTTTTAGTGCATGGACAAGTTTCTTAAAACAATGGCCTTCCATGTGCACCTATTTGCTGAGTTAGGTTCGCGAGGCATTGTGGTCAGATGTACAGCCGCCATCTTTTTCGGTATGGTGGATTGAAAATTTGCTGGTGATCACATAAAACACACCTTAAACACGAATGTCCCGGGAGGCCTGTGTTCAACCACAACTGGCCTGTAACTGTCACACTTTGTGAACACCGGTTTGTAGTTATTCACATCCCGTATTGCCACCACTACAATGGCTTTACTCACGTGATAGCCATCAGATGCGCTAATGTTTAGAGTGTAAAATGGACCAGTCAGGTTGGGTTTCCTGTGGTTTATCAGCTGGATCACGCCCGTTTTGCTGTTAATAACAAAACTACCTGTCTTATCTCCGGAGGATATACTGTAGGTCACTGGGTCCAAGTCCGCGTCGCCAGCTTGAACTGAAAAACAGCATTAAACATCAATTCATTTTTTTATACCCTGTCCATGTACATCGTGACGTCAGCGTTTCAGAAAAATGTCGTTTACAGCCGTCCACACGAATACAAGAAAAACGGCGTTTTCAAAACTTGTCCTTGTGGATTGCGTTTTCGAAAAGTTTTCAGTAAGTGTTTCCATCGTCTTTCATCGTTTAAGTGTGAACCGAAGGACAAAACGGAAGAAAACGGTTAAGCTTTCAAACAAAAATGTGTACGTCTGGACAGGGTCTAAGATATCAGGACGTGAACGTTGAAGAAGACGTGAATAAAAACAGTTGGCTTAATCTAACATTACAATATATACTGCACGTGGGAGTATACCAAGTTGCCAAAACAGTAGGCTTAGTCATATATCACAGTATACAGCACGTAAGAATATACCAAACTGCTTAGCTACATATCTTAGTATACTACACTTGGGAATATACAAAGCTGACCAACTGCTCATTTTTGCGTTCAAAAATGCAACGTGTAAAGTGCAAGTTTTAGGTTTTCCCCTACCAGTCATTCAAGCACGCAAAAAGCTACAAGAAAGGAGCGTGTGAAATGGAAGCGAGAATGTTTCTAACTTTTTGTGTTCGGAAAACGTCCTCGACCTCGTTACGTCTTAAGTATTAAAGTTCCCAACTCCACATACGGATTACCGTAACATCCTGCTTATAAACCTTACTGGCATCACTATCACTATCACTGTCACTGTCACTGTCACTGTCACTGTCACTGTCACTGTCACTGTCACTGTCACTGTCACTATCACTATCACTATCACCATCATTATCGTTATTGTTATCATAACAATATGCTGCCAGTAAAAACTAAACATTAAATGCTAGAAAAATCTCACCTGTTGCAACCAGTTTGCCCGGTTCAGCATCCTCTGCTACAAAATCATTGTAAATACTCTGAGAAAACTTTGGCGCGTTGTCGTTCACATTGGTCAGCTGTATAACAATGCGCGCGCTTCCGTTTAGTGGGCGTTCTCCGCTGTCCTGAGCAATAACAGTGAAAATGTGAACCGCTTTTTCTTCATAGTCTAGCTCTTTTTGTGTTGTCAGGACGCCAAGATACGGATCAACGGCAAAAAATGGATTATCCAACCAAAAACGAAACTGTCCCTCAATCCCTGAGTCCTTATCGGCTGCAGACACAGAAAGGATCTTTGTCCCTGGCGGTGCACTCTCCGGCAGAGTATCGACATAGCTTGGCTTGAGGAATTCTGGGGGATTGTCATTGACGTCACGGAGTAGGACCTTCACGTTGATCTCAGAGGAGAAAGGTTTCGTGGTGGCGACTTCAGAAGCTCTCACCCTCAAGTAGTATACGTTTGGGTCGGATTCAAAGTCTAGCGGGTGTGGTAGAGTAAGCCGTCCTGTAATGCTGTCTAACAGGAACTTCTTCTGGCTGTTTCCTGTTGAGAGAATGCGGCTGTTGTGAGATTATACACCTATAAATTCCAAGCGTGAAAGAAGGCACGGAGGCGGCTGCAACTTTTTTGGATAACTTATCTTCAAATTATCACCCTTAGGACAAAATAAATTTGGTCAATTTAAAGAATTGAGTGGCTGCACACTCCAACATTTCGTTCTACGTCCCAACGACCCTATGACGTTTATTTAGATCCCCCAAATAGGTTTCAGTAATGTATCAAAAAGTCTTAATTGAAGTTTTACTTGACAAAATTGCTTTTGCTGTTTGATAATAAAATTCTGACACATCCTAAAACGTTTTGTCCATTCTTACTAAGAATTTCACAAGTAAGCCAGAATTTATCGGAGGAAGTGAAAAATCGCCCTGT
Source organism: Bergia sp. 'catenularis' (assembly GCA_025434825.1). Classification (NCBI taxonomy): domain Eukaryota; kingdom Metazoa; phylum Cnidaria; class Anthozoa; order Zoantharia; family Parazoanthidae; genus Bergia; species Bergia sp. 'catenularis'. The sequence continues at coordinate 4,229 of JANRMR010185277.1, forward strand.
TGGTTTGAGGCTCAGTTATAGTTTTAATTCGCATCTGATAATAAAAGGCTTATATTGTACGAGTTTCCCAGTTTTGTAAGTATCATGTTAGATTTTTTGGTGTTAATTTTCAGTTTAAATAAATTTGCTCGATTTGCCACGACACTGAATGAGTATTGAAGTTCAGTTGTTGATAAACGGGTAAGAACAAGGACATTGACACACGTCAAGCAACAAGAAATTAAACACAGACCTTGTACAATTTCAAATTTCAAAGCAGCTCCGGAAAAACTGATCGCACCCAGTACCCCGATTGTATGTCCGCGCCGAGTGTTTTCGTCCATAGTGAAAAGGTATTCGGTGCTGTTGAATTCTGGAGGATAATCACCAACTCTGATGTAGACAGTAGCGTCAGCTGACCTGGGAGGAACGCCTTTGTCTGATGATCTAACCGTGAGATTGTACCATGTTAACGGGAGGTAAGTTCCGCTCTTAAGGATGATATCATTGCCTGTTCGTTTGTCGAGTTCAAAACGACCTGGAGAGTAAAGGTGAGTCAAGTTACGAGCCCACTGTTTGACTGCTTGATGGAGACTGTCTATTGGATCCCAAAAATACTGCATTCGTCGACTAACAAATGCACTACTTTTAACTTTTAACTTAACGCTTTTACTTGCAACACCCAGTCAGGTCTGAACTGCAGTGTGCTGTTCTCAAGAGATAAAAGAGAAATAAACGGTTTATTAAACAAAGCTTTATAGTTTGGATTGAAATACGCTAATGTTTACAATAATAATACAATAATCTCAAGATCTTATTGTTTCAGAAACTTCTTTTTAAGCCGTATTGCAAAATTTGAGGAATGCAATGTCCGACTGTCTGTATATTTTGATGACTTCAATTTGTTTTTCAGCCTGACAAAATGAAAAGATAAAAACTTATCTGTCCAGAATGACAACGCACTAACATGATATCAATTCTTAAATGTTACTGTTACTATCTATATGATTAATGCAGTTTTAGTGATTATCTTTTTTCCCTGTACCCACATTGTTCCGGGATATGTATTTTTAGTGGGTAGAGACAAGTCTGGGAGATCTAGTTTGGGACCTTGTGTTCTGTGGTATTCTTAAATGCCCTTGGTCGACGTACACAATTGATACCAACTTATTCGCAACCTCCCTTCTATAAGGAGAGAAGTTCCATTATTAAAGTGGTGCATTTCTACGCGCTTGTGAGCACATAATCATTAGGTCCCTTCAGGTGCTGAAGGTCAACAGGTGAAGAATTCTTAGCACAGCCCAGACCCCACTTTCTTACTTAAGGTCAACGGGTGAGGAATTCTTGACACAGCCCAGACCCCACTCTCTTACTTAAGGTCAACAGGTGAGGAATTCTTGACACAGCCCAGACCCCACTCTCTTATTTAAGGCCAACAGGTGAGGAATTCTTGACACAGCCCAGACCCCACTCTCTTACTTAAGGTCAACAGGTGAGGAATTCTTGACACAGCCCAGACCCCACTCTCTTACTTAAGGTCAACAGGCGAGAAATTCTTGACACAACCCAGACCCCACTTTCTTACTTAAGGTCAACAGGTGAGGAATTCTTGACACAGCCCAGACCCCACTCTCTTCCTTAAGGCCACTTGTGCTTATGCTTGTTGTATGCTTGTTTCACACTCGTAAAATTGGTAAAACAATCAGAAGCACAAGAAAAAGGAAAATAATTACTTTCTTAGGCTTTTTTCGCGCGGCTGTTCAACACATGGGATTTCTTGCGTATATACTTGTTTTGGTGTTTATGCTTATATCAGAAGTGTGAAACAAACCAACAGTATTTTACTCATTTAAATAAATTACGTCCCGATGGTAGCAAAACTAATAGAGCCGGGTTGGTGATTAATAAAAGGAAATAAAGGCTAAATCCTTCTCAAGCTAAGTAGCTCATAAGGCTGGCGCTTATCTCCGGTTTCCGTTGTGTCAAACGGATAAGAGTTTGTGACTCCCCCTGGACAGTACGCTAATCCATCACAGGTTGGCCCCTGGTAGAAGCTGGTACTCATTTACACAGCTGAGTCGACTAGAGCAAGTCGAGTAAAGTGCCTTGCTCAAGACACAACACAGTGGGTCAGGCCAGGGTTCAAACTCACGACCTTCAGGTTACGAGTCAGACACACAAACCACTCGACCACAAGTGTTTTACTCAAGGAAGGACACAACACAGTGATCAGGCCGGAGTTCAAACTCACGACCTTCAGGTTACGAGTCAGACACACAAACCACTCGACCACAAGTGTTTTACTCAAGGAAGGACACAACACAGTGATCAGGCCGGGGTTCAAACTCACGACCTTCAGGTTACGAGTCAGACACGCTAACCATCTCGACTACTGCGCCGCCTCACTTTATGGTAGAACTGTAAATGCCGGAATTTAACCCAAGTATTTAGGCATTAGCCAAACATACCGACCCCTACATAGTCAAACAGCTGTACCTTCCATTACCTCTTCCTCCAAAGAGGATACTGAACCGGACCTCTCCATTCAATCCAGAATCTTCGTCTTTAGCCTGTAATGTGTAGACAGCCGTCCTCTCACGTGTGTGGGTATTCACCTTTGCAAAAAACATTCCGTTCACTTGCTGCATGGTGAATACTGGGCTGTTATCATTTGCATCCTCCACCTCTATCACAACAAAAACATTGGCGTACTCTTCTGGCCGCTTTTCATTGGTTACCTGTTAATGAAATAAAAATAATCTTACCACTTAAACGCATAACAAAATTATATAAAAGGTTCGAAACAAGTTTCCAAAACGTAGACCCGGTATGACAAATTTAACAAGTTGTGTAAATGCTTTCGTGTTTTCTGTAACTAATTCAGGTTTTTCAGTTTTGATCCGATGCCACGTAAATATGATTAATTTATGTGATATTGATTGACGGGAACCTCCTGAAACCGGAAAAGATGAAACAAAGCGACCAAAACCAACAAAACGATCGAAACTGACCTACAAAGTGAGACGACTGAAACCACCGAAACGAGCTGTCTTGAGGTATCTTCAAGTATCCAAATTTTTAAACCACTGGGCATGTCCAGATACATCTGGATACCTCGTTTCGGTCATTTCATTTCGAGTTAGCTGGCAGGAGTGAGGAAATGCACACATCTGTCCCCCACTTTTTTTTAACATTGCTGTGTGTACTACTGTTATGCAACTTCTCAAGTGGGCAGGCGCAGAAACGTTTTTTCTGAGATACACAGGATTTTTTTAATACACTAATCTGTGGTCTTTTCCAAAACCAAACATTTTAAGAGTGGAATAACAGTTAAACAAACCTGCACTACAAGATTGTGTGATTTCTTGCTTTCGTAATCCAGGTTTTGTTCTACGTAGATGGAGCCGCTCGTACTGTCGATTCTAAAAGGAGTTTCAAGCGGTGAGATTATCGTGAATTTAGCATTTTTTATTTTTGAAGCAGAATTAACAGTGGTTACCAGGTTACCGATTTTGACATCTTCCCTCACGGTCGCTGTGTGGTCACGTTGATTTATTTGGTACTTCAAAAGGACAAGCCGCGCCCTAGCTGAACTGGTCAGTGGAGGTTCTCCATTATCACTCACATTAACAGTAAAAGTAAATGGATTATTAAGATACTGAAGACGTACTTTTGATCTAACGAGACCAGTTTTATCGATAGTAAAATAGGATTTTGCAGGAGCTTCTTGGATTGAGAAGGACAAAGTATCACCATCCCTGTCTCTCGCCTCAAGCTGCATTACCAAACTTCCTTTTGCTGCATCAAATGGGATCTGTCCCTCAATAACGCCATTCACAGTGTTAACAAACACCGGTTTGTTATCGTTTTTATTGCCAACAAGCACCGTTACATTACCCTTACTTAGTCTCCCTTTAACATCTGTTGCCATGACAATGAATTCGTATCTAGGGTTTTCTTCATGATCCAACTTCCTCGTGGTTAATATCTGACCGTTTCCCGGATGAATTTGAAAGTTTCCAGCTTCATTTCCAGCAATAATCTTGTAAATGACTGGATCCTTGCTTACCGCAACTGCCGTCGCAGCCGTCACGCCAACTGCCTCGTTTTCGAGCGCGTGACCAACGAGAGGTGAAACAAGGAACTGTGGGGGACCCCCAGTGGACTGCACTGTGACAGTGACTCTAACGGAAGTATTCCTGGAGGGCATGCCAAGATCACGCGCTAATACCTCAATGCTAATTGGATGAAGCGTGGTGATCCGTTTGTGAAGGGTTAGTGATCCATCCTCAGGATTAATGGTGAAGATTCCTGGAGGATTACTCTCTCCTATCCGATACCTGTCATAAAAGAGAAGAAAATGTACAATCATACAAAAATCAAAATCAAAAATTAAATTTTGATAGATAGCGTAAAGGTCCAATAATAAACCACGGAACATAAACCCTTCCGAATATATGTCCCCCAAAATCGATACGAAAAAGAGCCTCCTGAAAAAAAGCCCCTTTGAGTATAAGTCCTGGAGGCTTATATTTGGAGTTGGCCTCAAATATAAAATAAACCAAAGCAAATTACACTTACCACTATGACCAAGAAGTGTCAAGTTTTATTTTCTTTTACGTAACTCACTCTTCAGTCGCGCCTTGTGAGCTTTTACAAGTTTGGTTTCTTTGAACTTTGACCTACTCTTCCAAGTTTATTGCTGTCGTGTTTGAATTTTCCATGTTCAGAGGGATTACGTTTTCATAAATTCTAGTTAACAACGCAATGTTATCATTTGCACAATGAAAAATTGCCAACAAAAATTTCCCTCCAATAATCAACCAGTCCTTTTCATGAGGTAACGAGTTCATATATAACTTGTGCAATAGTCATTACCCTACATTCTGCAGATCCTTCATTAAAAAGAAAAATAGTTTACATATTTGAAACAGTAACCACTACCTAACCAATCCGTAGTGTCTTCTTTATCAGGAAAACAATTCACCTACCTCTTGAAACAATTTCGCTAACCTTATCATTCCGTTGAGACCCCTGTCAAGGTCGGTTGCCAGGAGATTAACAAGAGAGTAGTCAAGAGGAGCGTTGAAGGGGATAGCAACACGGTAGGAAGGGGCAACAAACTGTGGATCGTGGTCGTTATCGTCCAGGACTATGATGACTACTTGTGTTAGGCAACTGAAGGATGGCCGCCCACCGTCCGTAGCGCGGATTGTAAGTATGTGTTGAGGCATCAGTTCTCTGCCAAATGAAGATGAAACAGGTGTGAGACTACATCGTTGATCTTAATATTACTTTTATGCGCCTCTTCCTGTCAGACCACCGTTTTGTCGTCCGCTAAATTGCTTCTGCGGGACTGTGTGTACCAATACTTTTTTCTGTCCATAACTGTAGCTTTTTCAGTTGATTGGTTTATTTTTTTGTGTGTTTTTCTGTCTGCTCCAATTCAGTCCTGCTATCTAATCAGTTTTGTCTGTACTGTCTTTCCGGTTTGTCCTCATTTACCTAATATCCTGATTCAGAGACCTTACAAAATCTTCGCCTATGGCAAACTTTAACTCATTTGAAGGTTAGGAGGATTTTACCATACCTGTCTATCATCGAAGCCCCACTAATCACTAGATTCGTTCCATCAATTAAAAACATGCCGTCAGAACCAACATCCTCAGTGCCAACGATCGCGTATGTCAATTTTCCATTATCTCCATCATCCGGATCATGTGCACTCAATGCTCCAATCACGGCCTTTGCTCGTGCCACATTCTCGCGTGCATAAACTTGGTATGACGGCAAACTAAACACGGGGACGTTATCGTTGGAATCTGAGACAGTTACCACAACATCAGGTACAACGATACGAACAGAGGAGTTGACCCCCCTGCGTACGTTAACATTAACATTCAGTTCGTACTTGGCGACTCTCTCTCTGTCCAGCAGACGAATTGTCCTTAGTATTCCTGTGACGTCAAGGCATAAGACGTTGCCATAGTTACCGTTGTCAATGCTGTAATGGAGTGTTGCTTCATCAGAATTTCTCGGTTGGAAAAGCATCACGGGAGTGCCGACCCGTATAGTTTCAGGTACTGTCTTTCGGTGTACGTATCCAGCAAAGGTCGGAGCGGGTGGTAAAATATTGACAAAAACCTAAATCAAAACAAAGTACTTATTTTGTTTGCTTGCCGTTGTTCTTTTTCTCACTAGTTTAGATCATTCAGTTTGGTTCTGATAAAAAAAAACCTTTCGCTATAGCTGAAGCCTCTTTAATGGAATAAATTAATAAAGAACAATTTATCCAAAGTTCACGGCACAAAAAAAAGAGGTAGATCCATGATAACTTGAGTCAGCCTCAAACACCTTCATCAGTCATCATTCACCTACATCAGCCATTGTCATATCCATCAGCTGTCATTCATATCCATCAGTCAAAATTCACATGAACAAAAATAAATAAATTATATCACGAATAAAACCACTAACTATGCAAGTTAATTGTTTACCAATAAGAGTAGACGTAAGTAAGTTACAAAGGTAGAATCTCAAAGTGGTGACCGTCACAATGAACATCATTGTCATAACGGTGTCTTAGACCGATTGCATGTAGTGAAGAATTGATAACAGCAATTTGAAAGTTAGTGAAACAGTGGTGATAACTAGTATGTAGTTAGTTATCAAAGAGCTTTAAACACACGGTTTTCATACAAACTTGAGAACAAAATTCTAAAAAATTTCCATTGCCTTACATCATTTTACAAGATTATGCTATGATCCCCATTGTAAACAAACAGTATTTTTCATAAGTATTCGAGCATTTTAATTGTTTCATTTTTCTGCATTTCTATTAAAGCTGTTAGCCCAGACACTAAGACTCGCACGATATGTAAGATTGTTATTACCTTTCTGAATTAATATAAACAAAATTGATATTATTATTAGTAGTAGTAGCAAGTAGTAGTAATAGTAATAGTAGTAGTACTAGTAGTAGCAAGTAGTAGTAGTAATAGTAGTAG
>JANRMR010185288.1:0-11213 GCA_025434825.1 Bergia sp. 'catenularis'
TCAGTAATGCATCTGTTCAATATGTACTTCAGTAAATATAGATCAACAGCAGTTCCAAGAAAACACCAGAACAGTTGAATGATGAAGCTGAATTTTGATCAAAAGTTCCAAAACCAGTTTGATGGTGAGGATGTAGAATTGCAGCAAGTGCTCCTTGGTAATCACTCTCTCTTCCTGAAATTTTTTTTGCCGCGGCTTAAAAATATTAATGTATGGTAACGATGGAGGATGTGAGCCTGAAAGACTATATGGCAATACATCGTACTTTGAGTGCACTGATCTGTCAGAGTAAATTTGTCATGGTATGATGTAGCTGTTTGAAGAAAAGAAAAACCTATCAGAGGCGAACGCAGCCTATAAGACTGCAGGCCCGGGACTGCAAAATTTGTTTTGACAGAAAAAAAAAGTTCAAAGGAAAACCTTTAACTAGAAAAATTTGTGAATGAGGTTTTACTTAAATCATTGTAAAAATTTTAAATCTTAAATACCCTGTCAAAACGGCCGGTATAAACAAGGTATAACAAAGTTTTCAACGTAATTTCTTTAAACGGGGCAATGATATTAATTTATACGGAGATTTATAAACACTGGACATTTTTTAAGCGTTTATATACATCAAACAGACATTTGAAAACGGAAGTTGTCTTAAGTTCAAACTGCTTTAATTTCAATGTGTTTCGTCTGGAAATTAACCAGTTTCATAATTTCAGGTCTTGAATATCTTAGCAGTGCCAGATATTTGACTACACTCAGAATGCTCTGAAATACGACTTTAGGAGTTCTACATTTTAAAATTTCCCCGGGGTGGGGGGGGGAGGGATGTCCGCGGACCCCCCTAGGACCTCGCGTCTTCGGCGCTCCTTTGGGTTTTTCCGGGCCTGTAACTATCTTCAAATCTGCATACGCCCCTGGCTATACATACCTGTATACACAAAGGCATTAATCTCACTCAGTTTAGTGTCAAAACAGCCCTCACACAAAACTGATTTTTGATAAAATAGTAAAGTTTTGTAAAAGATCTTTTTACAGTTAACTGAACATCTGTAACACCAAAACCGTTCTCAGAAAGTTCTTGTTGTAATTTTCAAGATTGTGACAATGTTCTATTGAAATATTTTGCATCAGTACAGGACCATATGTAATTCTAGAACACGTTATACATTTCATAAATATGTGAAGAAAACAACTTAAAAATAAGCGTATTGCATGTAACGTAAATAAGATACATATTTTCTGTAAGAGTAAATACGATCCATAATAATGTGTAAATCCCTGAGACTTCAGCTGAAGAAAGCAAACTTTGAACTGGTCTTTCCATAGTTAACAGAGGAAAAGAATTTTTCGAGCAGAACAGCACTGTTCGAGCTGAGCTGGGCAGCTGGCAAATTAAATTTCTAAATTTTAAGAAATTTTAAAAAAATTCTTGAGCATGCGCAAAGCCGTGAAGGAGCCCTTTTCACGTCCTTGTCCATGGACGGTATGGTGAAAAAAGGTCCCGAAATAATTCAAGCCTCGACACAAGGTTTGAACCCGAGGCCTTGGGTTAAATTGGCAGTCAGAGATCTAACTGACTAAACTAACCACGCACACCCTGAATTATGGCAGAATGCAACCAGAATGGCCATGTCTCAGTGAGCAGAATAACCAATTTTTACGAGCAGTGTAGACAGGCAGAACCATTTTATGAGCAGAATTTACAATAGCCTAGTTTCTGTTCACACGTCTAAAGTTCTCCGAGGACAAACACTTGGTTTTCTGTTTGTGTAAGCGTACTTGAAGGTTTTCTTGGACCTTCTGAATATTTGTGTTAAACAGAATTTGTCAGTGTTATCAAATTCAAGTTTCGCCCACTTGGCAAAACTCGAGCAAACAAGAACATTTATGATCCGAAGTATTGAGTCTATTTATCTTATAACAATAAAAAGGGCACTCGGTTATAGTTCAGTTCAGTGAGTGTAACATTTAGTAGTTGACTACACGATCACAGAATGGTGGCAAATGGATACTAATTTTGTTCTAACCATCATCAATCGCGGCAGTCAATAAACAAAATCTGATGTTTTTTGCCGTTTCACATCAATATCCAATCTTCATTTTGCGGAAATCCCGACGGAAACAAATGAAAAACGGAAATACGCTTTTGTTCAAGGCCTCCCCAAGAATACAGTTTTAAATTACCTGGAATTCACGTTAAAACCGAATATGCAAACCTCTAGTTGTTTGTATAATTATATGAAAAGGTAACCCATAATTAAATAATGTTGTATAAATGAAATAGGTTATCCAAAGGGCCCGTTCAAATTATCAGTATTTCCACAAGAAAACAAAGCGCAACTCTTTCTTGCAACCAACTCTCCAGCCGACTCCCCCTTCGAGCGGTGTACATAAAAATGTTGATTTTTCAACATGTATTTATCAATGCACTCTGGCATGGACTCCTTCCCGCAAAAGTACGTTTTGGACGCTCGTGAAAATGACATAAAACTTGAACGGCCTATAAAATCATTCAGCATACCTTGTCAATAAACAGGGAACTACGAAAAAATTTTATCAGCTGTGAAATACTTCGTATAGTGTCCATTAAAAATTATTTCGTTCGTTAAAAAGGTTACACATTTCTTCCCCCACAAAAATAGACTTCAACGACGTGCAGGCTGATTAGTACGCATATATAAACACTAAACTCGATGGTTCTCCTTGACCTTTTTCTGGGAAATTCATGGCCTGAAATTATAAAAATATCCCATAAACTGATGGACCTTGAAGTAGTTTGCAAATTATTTTACTTCGTTTACACACTAATCTGATTCCCTATGACTTTCCTTGACTTTTCATGATTTAATTTTGCTTTTCCATGTTTTCGAGGCCTGGTTTTAGATAAAGTTCCGTGGTGGAGAGTATAATTACGTTTTACATTTAATCACGCATTCTACTGAAATGAAGTGCTTGATTAGTTTCATGAGCCATACGGACTCCTGGATGTGTTGACTTTTATTCTGATAAAAAAGGTATTGTAATATGCCGCTTGCAAACTCTAGGCTTATCTATGTCCGAAAGCTAAGGTGGGCTTATAATTGGGGTGGGGTGGGGGCCAGTTTGTCAACGGGGATAAAAATCGTTACTGCACATATGTACCGTAAATTGTAACGGCAAACGCTTTCACTGTCGAAAGTTATACAAACACTGTGTGTTCAGTTTCTATCCTCAGTTGTTTTCAGTGTACTGGTGGTTTCTCATAAAACACTACAGCATTCTAGAAAGTAATAAAACGAATATAACTACAATTTTTCTCTGATATGGGTAGCGAGAGAAATAGTTTGCTAACCAGGGGTCAATTTAATAAAACATTTACAAGTGTAATTAACAAGTGTAACAGAGGTTGAAAATAGCTACACTTGTAAATTACACTTGTAAATGTTTTATTAAACTGACCCCAGAACTAATTACTGACCAGCCCTTATGGAATCCACGAATGATTTTTTGTGTAAGAACTTCAACTAGCATAGTACTTTAGCTTGTTAAATTGTATCACATGATCGAACAACATCCTCCCTTTTTTGTTCCTGAAGTAGCAACTGAATTAGACTGTTCAAGATCAACTCCAGTTCGTTTTCTAATAGATAAAGATGCTTTCTTCTCATCGTCCAAGGGCAAACAAGTGTGCAATATAAAGTCAAACACTTCGTCCACATTTTCTCCTGTCTTGGCACTCGTTTCAAAGTACGGAATCTGGCTGAGAGTCGCTAGTGGTCGTCCTTTTCTCTCGTTAATTTCGGTGGCAAGTGCCTTCGCAGTTTTTTCTGACACTTCTCTCGTGCTCTGAGTCACTAAGTCCCGTTTCATGCCCACAACACAAACTAAACAATTTGGCTCTGCAGCTTCTAGCAATTGCAGGTGTCTGTTGTTGATTGCTTTGAACGTCCGGGAACTTGTGATCTCATAGGCCACAATCGCTGCTGAAGCTCCACGACAGTAAAATGAAGACAAACCTGCAAACTTTTCCTCGCCTGCTGTATCCTGAAAAGGCAAATATTTTACTTCTATGACAATGCTATTAAACCGCTTGGTTTTTCCGAGCGACACATAAGCGCAAGCGCAGTTATTAGCTATTAGTTCATGGTGCCGGAAAATGGCCTTTACTCGAACTTAAGCATGGGAAATAACATAAGGACAAACACAAAGATCAAAATGCAAAATGCTTCCTTTTTCCTGCGCTTGCGATGTGTTCTGTTTTCACGAGAAAAGACAGCTACTAAATAAGTGCAAGAAAAACAAAGTATTTTGACCCTTGCATCGCTTGGGTCGTTGTTTTACTTGCATCAAATCCGTTTTCATAATGAAATCAGAGTTCTTGCATCCTTGTGCTTGCCCCGCTCCTAACAAATCTAATTTTAAGGTTCGTTTATAGTCAAATAGAAGAAATATGATAACCGTTGTTAGAAGATCTCTTCGCTGAAGGTTTTAAAAATACAGACTTGTAAGACGTTCAAAACTCTTTACATTAAAACTTTAAGCGTCTGCTATTCTCTCCCTTTTTTATAAGACTCGCCCTTGGGTTTTTTTGGCAAATTAAGCCTCAAATTGTTCATAAACTGCTCTTATTTTATAAACATAATAACTGCTCTAGTTTTCAACTGAAGAAAACTTGGTTTTTCACGGGTCTGAGCCAGGATCGTCAGTTCTGCACTTATTGTAAGAATTTGGGCAAATCTGAGTCTCGGTACTAAGGCATCCCCCCTTTCCCTTGTAAGGTTTGTTCTAATAAAATAGTGTAATTGTTGAAGGAATAACGTACTATATGCTTGGATCTTGTTGGATCAAAAAAGATTTTGATTAATTCAGCTGAGCTCAAAATTTTTTTCATCTCAAAAATGGTTGATTGTGTTGAAGCCATCTCTGATTGCATTCACTGCTTCAACATTGGACAGAAAAAACCACACATATTCTTGGAGATCTAGGGCATTGAGGAAGAGGAAGATTTGCCCCTATCAACAAGAAAAGGTGGGTGGGGCAGAATTTAGCCACCCTTACTTGAGTACAAAAAACACTCTGCAGTTAATCTTTTGACTTTGATTGCCAGATATACATTGCGACACATTGTTATACACAAAAACGTGTGGGGTAGAAACAGTGTTGTTTTAAATAAGGTGAAAGTCAACCCCCCACCCCCCTAATTTTATGGGTCTCCTTCTGTTTTTTTAAAAAAAGTATTCATGTATAGCTAATTACAAGTAAGTGTTTAAATACATACCCATATGGCAACATTGTATGGTCCCCATTGCTTTAAGAAGAATGACGCACCTAAGGTCTGCAAATTAAACACTTTATTACAAAGTTGTTTGCACTAATATCTGTGGTATATTAGAATAATACAGAAGCATAAGATGCAAGAACCATAGAGGGGGAGGGGCTAGGTAGGCTGTAGCCCATCCTCTCCATTTGTTTCTTCAAAATTTATACATTAGAATACCAGAAAACTGTCCATGACTTCTTGACTCAGAATGACAACTGGAAGTGTTTTAGTAGCACATTTCCAGTGATTGCTGCCAAGCGAAGCGAGGCACAACTTTATTCAAGTTTTCAGTAACCTTTCATGTCTGTCGTAAGTGCATGGTTGGTCATTATTTGTCCCGATCTACTCGTAGAGGTCTGGGTACGATGCCATGTCACTTGTGGCTTAGTCTGTGAAAATGTCATTCGTCATCCAGGTGGAAACACATGACAATGCAAAGATCAATGTAAACACAATTTAACCAAAAAAACAACTATTACAGTTTCTAAAATTTGTTCCACTACTAACTCAGCCTTCTGCACTGCCTACCACTCTGTTCCACCCTACAAGATTTCACTGCCTATTCGGCAGCACTTTGCATACTACTAGTTTTAGAAAACCTAAATTTGAAAACTCTTTCTGAAGGGGCATGACCCCAGACCCCTCTGAACAGCTTGTGTCCTATCAGTGGTCATTTTCCCCTTCCATTTCAAAGCTGCTCCAAGAGTCCTGAGGAGGCAAGGTTTGAATTGCTGTTAACCTAACTGAAGTAGCTCAAACCTGATGTCCATTTTCCTGTGCTAATAAAGTTGGGACCTTATAAACTGCTTATGCCATGACATATGTCTAGGGTTCGTACTCTCTGGAACTTTTCAAATTCCATGACTTTCCATGTCAACCTTTTCAATGGCCTTTTTGTGTTTTCCATGACCTCATTTTCACAAAGGCTTATACATGAGTAACATAAAAAAAGTTATTTTTTGCCCTAAAAAGGAGGGTTGGCTTATACACTGGGATTTATGATATGTGAAAACATCTTGGTTCTGCTATTTTCAAGCATAGTTGATACTTGAGGTGACACTTGATTTTGTACTGATTTTAAATATACATAATTCAGTGTGTTTTCTCAGTTCTACTGATTATCCATGACCAAAGCTAAAAATTCCATGACCAAAAACAAAATTCCATGACTTTCCACGCTTGAAAACCTTCCAGGTTTTCCATGACCTGTACGAACCCTGTATGTCACACAAGTAAGCCTTTTACAAAGCTTAATGGCACAAAAATTTAAAAATTGGTCTAGGATGTGGAGGCAGGTTAAATCTCAAATACTTGAAAGGACAGCCTTGTCTATTTTTTTAGTTTATAGTCACTGTAATAAGATTCTTGACTGAAAGAATACAGGTTCAGTTCATGAATTTTGACAATGATTGACCAAAGACTATACCTAAAACAGTTCTTAATTAACAATGAAACTTTACTTACACTGATTTGATCTTGTGTGAATACTCTTTCTATATATCTTTGAACAAAACAAGTTTTCCCCACATTTGCATCTCCAAGAATGACAACCTTTAAATCACTATAACAACAAGAAAGAAAATGATTAATTTATTGTTAAGAATAATATCAATGACTTTTTTGACTTTATCTGCAACAAGTTACCACCAGATAACACAATCAAAATTCAGAAAACATTTGAATGAAAAGTGTTACAGGCTACTATCAGAGATCTCTAAGATCCAAAATCACCAAACATAATTCTTTGCATTCTATTTGTTTTGATTAGTAACTAAAATTGCTTAATATTATCAGCTTTCTTAAGAATTCATAACAGCGTTATAAAACTTAACATAAATATAAGCACTTGTAAAAACAAATTCTAACAACTGCACCACCCAGACTGACACACTGTTAGCTACATATCTGCTATGAACTTACGCTTTTTTCTTTCCAGCACTATTTGGTTTCTGCATACTGTATGGTGACGTTTACTTTGTTAATAGCAAACTATAAACAGCTGGGAAATATCATAGTCTGTACATATAATAAAACAAAATAAAATTATAAATATAAATTCTTTTTTACATTCAGACTATAAATAAGGAGTACTTACTACTATTGACAGTAGCTGTCATATACCGAAATATTAGTTAATTTTAAAGATATTTGTATTTGAGTAGGTTATCATACCAGGCATTTCAGCCTATTTTGCTAACCAACTGCTGGGGAAAACCCCCAAGCCTTGAACCTCCTTTCATTCACTGTTAATAAACTCACTGGGTGCACATTAACCCTCAAATGTCCCAAGCAGTGTTTAAATTAATACTGCAAACCACAATTTGAGAAAACTCCCAGAACATCGCCAGGACCTTCATGGGGAGGTACATTGTACATGTGAGCAGTGAAAGCGGAAACTTCTAGGGGAGAGAGGAAGGGGGGGGGGTCTGAAGGCATGCATGCCAGGTAAAATTTGAAAAATAGCTTGCAATGGGTGGCCTTGGACTGCATTCTGTGCATTACAGTACAGTACAGTACAACCATTTATTTTACAACAATATGATAGTCATTTACAAAATTATTTCCACCCGCAAATAGGTAAGCCTAATCAAGGCAGGGTAAAATTACAATATGGTATCAAAATTATTATTAACAGTTCATAAGGAAAAATAATAGTGTATAAGTAAAGTATTTCAGTACTTGCTGAATACACAGACAGGTAAGTACTAACTAGGTGATTGGAGAAAGGTACCTAGTATAGAAAAAGGGGAAAGGTGGAAAAAAAGGAATATGGAGTGGTCAAAAGAAGATAAACTGCAGCTCATCTCTGCTTTTTTCATAAGTTCCATATAATATTTTAACTGAATTAATTCTTTCAGGTGGACCTTATCAGCCTGTGGAGGGAGGGGGGAGGCATCTTGACTGCTTTATCCTAAGAACATATAATTAGGTTTCTAGTTGGCACATTAATAGCAATAGACAACAACATTTATTAGTGTAATTGCTATAATACAGTGGCACTTTTAAGAGTAAGAACCTGAACCAGATGCAGGGTCTTGGTAAAGAGGGGTTCTGAATGACTTTTGGGGGTTCAATAGCCCTTTTCACGGTTCCTGAAAAGTAACCAAGCCTTTGCCTGGCTCCGAGGCGAACGTTGACCTTACATGGTTAGATAGAGATGTGAAACTGGTTAGCATAATAATATCACTGATTTGTATGTCAAAGGCACAGAGGGTTTGTATTAATGCCAAGTCAACCTTTGCCTCGATGGCAGACAAATGTTACTTTTCAGGAATCGCGAAAAGGGGTATTGTTTCATTTTTCAACAAACATGCCACTGTTTGGCTAAAGCCTAAATGTTTTATCCATTTTCTTGGGTTGAGGGGCTTGAACCTCCTGGATCTCCTAAAGAGCTATGTTGTATTGTTCACATTATGTCAAATGAAGTCCATGAGCAGGGTTCCCACTCCTGGCTGAACATAAAATTCAAGGACTTTTCAAGGACTTTCAAGGACCTTTACCAACAAATTCAAGGACCTTGTGAGGCAATTTAAACTTTACGGTTTTTGATATTTTGCTGCAATGATCTAACAATGCTAGTTACTTGGTTTCCAGTACAAGGTTTTTTATTCTGCATCTAGTAACTGACATTGCAAGTTTAACCATTGGGTATCAGTCTTAACAAACAAACAAACATGTGCCATGTGGCAAAAACCAGAGACTTAACCTGATTGCAGATTGGTCAAAACTTACAACCAATCACAAATCCTGTAAGACACAAGTTTGCTTCACTGGAGGTTGAGCTTGTGTGTTTTCAGTCTGAATGCTGGCTTTCACATTTGTCGATTTTCAATCAAATTAAGGTTTAAACAAATGTTAATAATATGCTGATGCCACATCCTGCAACTCAAGGATTTTCAAGGACCTCCAACAATTTTTAAGGACTTTCCTGGCCTGGAATTATGTTTTTCAAATTCAGGGACTTTCCAGGATATTCAAGAGAACTGTGGGTATCCTACAATTAAGGTGATGGAGAGGTGCAATAGAAGCCATAATTTGAAACCAAAACAAATACAATGTGTCAGAAAAATTACCAAAAAACACCATTGGTCAAAACTAAAATCATTATGATATATTCTCAGTTGAAAGAAAGCAAAATAAATGTGTCAAGATCTAGCCTTTCCACATATGTTAAATTTTGTTTGTCACAAGAAATCCCCTGCAATTTTTTCAAGGGAGAGGTCTTGCAAAAGATAAAGCCCCATAAATATTTATTAGTTTATGATTATTTTCATTTGAAAAACATACAGTGGGCTGGCAGGATTTTTTTTTAAATTTTTACTACCATAAATGTTTTTATACAGAGACTTTGTCATTCATAGATGAACATTTAGTTAAATGAAATACACAGTATTTAAACTCAACAAACTATGTAATTTATAAAATCATATTTACATATATATACAGGTTCTTAAGGGCAATAATAAAAACAGTTAAACAGGAAATTGAAATGAATTAACAAAAAATTTTCAAATTTCCACTACTAAATATCATAACAGGAATTAAATGATTGCCCTCGATTGTTAAATACCAAAAAATGATGCAGCCACAGAATTCCGATGTGAGCAAGGATGATAAACAAATATTTTTTTTTTATGTGGCCTAATAGTTCAAGGTTTCTGTAATCTAAAAAACATGAAGCAAAACTGTGAACGCTGAACCCCAAACGCGGTTTACTTCTTGGAGTACCCTTCCACTGTTCCCTGGGGAGCGATGGTTGGTCAATGGGTGATGTACAGGAGGCAGAAACTATTTCTCACAGCATGACTTATTATCTGTAGTCTCACCCAGTCTGCAATATACAAGACTCCAAACTTATTCAAGAAAAACTATCAGTTCTTAATCTGTACATAGAATCTTGAAAAAACTTATTTCATGATCGTTGAAGTTACATAAATTTAAATAACTGAAGCCGATCGCTACAAAAGCCGGAAAAACCAACAAAGCGTGAAATTGGTTCATGTTTGGAAATCCAATATTCACTACTGTCTTGTAAAATGTCTTCTGACGATGCCAGATTACAGCTGCGTTCAGTAAGTATCTCGTGGGTTTGTTTTTAAAATACGCTTAATCCGAAATAAGAGTGTGGGAAGGAAGGGTGTTACTAAAGTCTAAACTGTTGTCTGCGTCGAAGGCCCTGCGACTGCAAGTTTCATTAATGCGCGGGTTGTGCAGGTAGAATTCTAGCCCATTAATCAGTCGTTGCTACAGCAAGCTTATAACAAAATCTTACCTGGCATCAGAATATGTATGCTAACAAAAAATACGAGAAAACGCGATGCAAGAAAATGTCCACCTCGATCTCGAAATGTAACTTGTGGACGCGCAGTTCCCGGCCGTTGAAGAGTCTGGGGCTTAATTTAGATGGTCAAAAGGCAGAAGAGGGGTGGGGAGGGGAATCAATTGCTATGGCCCCATTGTGATATTTTCGCCGGATATCAGTTACTTTGCGTCAGAAAATGTTGTGGCTCGGAACTTGTTCAATTTGAGTTAATATTTTTGAGAAATTGCCTAAATAGGGCCTTTATATAACTTATCTGCTGTGTGACTAACTTTAATTCCCTCCATAAAAAAAGGTTACAAGTCTTTTCAAAACGGTTCTAGGATTATTTTAGTTCGACTACTCGAGTCGACTGAGCTGAGTACGAGCAAAATATTGGTTTTTACGAACATGAAGCGCTAGTGGAAGACTCGAACTTGTCTCAGCCTCTTCAGAGGGGCTGATATGAAATAATTTTTGAATTGCTTTACTGTACAGTGAGTGTTTCTCATTTCACTTAGTGGCGTAGAACTAGAAGTTATGACTGAAAGAGGGGATAGCATAGGTCCCAAGTTTCAGGTGGCCCAATGCGGGTCACCCATGGGTGTACTCCCCTTTACT
>JANRMR010185310.1:0-11210 GCA_025434825.1 Bergia sp. 'catenularis'
AAAGTTATTGTTGTAAATAGAAGTAAATTTACTTATGAAGGCTTCGTACGCCCTATTTGCGTCGCATTCGGCATGCATATCATTCCAGTCTGCTTTGCTGAGTTCGGCTTTAAACTTTGAATAGTTATTAGCACTATTATCACGAAAAGTTACCCACTTGCATTTACCCTCGTGTTTGGAACCAGAACAGATACAGAAGATTGGTAAATGATCGGAAATATCAGTAAATAATAAACCACTGGTAGAACAATTATTTGGATCGTTTGTAAAAATATTATCAATTAGTGTAGCGGTGTTGGATGTTATTTTAGTTGGCCGTGATATTAAAGGATATTAAAATGACAATAGTGTCTCATTAAGTCGAGATTCCAGTCAGCCATGAGATAACATACTTTGTTTTCTTTTGATACACTAACCAATAAGGAGTCCAGTCCATTTACAAATTCCGTTAAGCTCTGTTTTGGAGGTCTATAGATAACTCCAATAATGAGGTTTTTTTCTTTGGGTCTCGTTACCTCGACAAACAAGGACTCAGCGCAATTTTCGTTTCTAAACACCAGATCAGCACGGAATTTAAATTCAAAATTCTCGGCTAAATAGAAGACCAACACCACCTCCACTAGTGACAGTGCGATGTATGTGCAACAAAATTATAGCCTGGTATGTCTACATTATATGAATGGTCATGGAGCCAAGTCTCAGAAATGCCAATAAAAGAAAACTTAAGGTTTACAGCAGTCAATAAATTCGTCACTCCATCAAGATTACGCTGAAGGCTGCGAGCATTAATATACATAAACGATAAACGATTACTTTGAATATTTTGCTTACGTAAAAAATTATTCAACTATCTTCAATGTAATAATCGCAACTACTCTGTTTCAAAAGAAAATTAGAATCGGGATCTACATTTTTACCAAGACCGAAGTTGTTATGCATTTCAGTAAGTAAAGGATTAAATTTTAGATGAGATAACTTATCAGCATCGAAAATTATTCAACCATTTAAGTGCTCAAACAGAGCCAATTTAAAGGCTTCGTTGTCAAGATGAGAAAACGGTAATTCGCGAAGATTATTATAAGCTAAGGACTCGAAAGGTCAAGAGAAGATCTACGTACTAGTTGAATCATTAGTTTTGTTTCGAATAACCAAGCGATCCAGAATAAAGAACGCTGTTTTACCTGCCCTTTTCGCTTCCTTAAGTTTATCCAACTGGTTAATTCTTTTCTGTAGTGTAGCGAGGCTTGATCCTACTAGCCTTGTGAAGGACTGCCTCTTTTTGCTTCCAGCAGCGAAGCCGACAAACGATGGTCCTAGGCTTCTCGGCCTGACGGTGACTGGAAGCATCCTTCCTTCTTTCAACAGTATGGGCCCTCTCAATGTCCACCTCCATGTTGAGTTTCTCTCTGATTGCAGCACGGACTTTTTCCTCTGCTTCGTCCCACGTCTCACCCAACAGCGTTGATATTCATTTCGAGGACAATGAAAAGGAAATTTTACCAGAGCTCAACATTTTGTTAGCGAGTAAGAGGGCATGAAACATAGAGTGTGGAATGAAAGAAATACACAAGGATCATCAGAAAGACTCATTTCAGTCAGCGGGGTCATGGAGTCAACAACAAGATATCGAAACTATTGAAGAGGTATATCCAAATGGCTGTATGGTTAATCATGTTATTTATAAGATGAGTTGCCAAATGCTATTACCCTCAAGTAGCTCCGACATTTCAGTTAGTGAAAGAGAAACATTTGAGCAGACAAAGAAGAAACGGAAACCTCAAAACCCTAAGAAAGGTCCCCGTAATCTATCCATGAAAACAAACAAAGTCCAGCGTGTGCGGAAAGAAGTGACTAAGAAAAAGACAGCAAACTTAAACCATTCGAAGGGCGAAAAGAAGAAGAAATATACGCAAAAGGAGATTGAAGAAATGAACCCTATGTTTAAAAAAACAGGCCGAAAGAAGAAAGCTGACTAAACCAAAGGACAGATTACGAACTTCATTTCACATGGTCGCTTGGTAACACATCGGTTTGCAATTGCAATCGGCACCGGCTCCGATCTTTTGTATTGGGTTTTAAACTCACGAGTAAATATCCATACGGGCGCCGTACAGCTTCCGCACATTTTCGCATGAACGTTTCTGTCCCTGCTGGATACATCTGCCTTGCAAGAGTCATGACTTGCATTTTGTTCCGCGAGTTTTTGAATAACACGAGATAGTGACTATTAAGACTCATTGTTCGGCTGATTTTTCCTTGGTGAAAGAGATTCTGGAGCAGAAAAATGACACTGAAATTTCGATGATGAGAGCCTTTTGTGAATAGATTAATAATCCGTTTATCACTGGCTGTTTCTGCCATTTGGTTGTCAACAACAATCAGGTTACTGATGACTTCATTCAGGTACCAATCTTCTTCCAGGTCAGGAGGAATGCCTTTGACAAATTCGATTCCAGACACACTGAGTTGCATCCGCTCGTAGGCGGGCTTCCATTGAGAGTAGCACCATATGATGCGTTGAGGTGGTGAAGTAATCATTTCGGTCACATGTTCAAGCAAGTTCTGTACCCAAACAGTTTTTCCCGAACCAGTCATTCCCGTAACCAAAGCTGCAAAAGGGTACAGTAACTTGAAAGGCCCACAGTCAGCTCTTTCCTGTGTCTCATTCGCCTTCGCCTGTTCAAAAGAAGTTTCTTTTGATGACCGCCACTCCCAAGCAAGTATATGTCATATGTTATAGCTGTGCTATAATTTACTGAAAGAAAGTGTCCCGTCTTCGGATGCGCAGCAGGATAGACTGCGGCCTTATGAGGGTGAACTGTATAATTTGATAGATACAACAGTGCCTTTCAAAGAGAAAAAGAAAATAATAAGCCAAACTGGTGCTGGATTCATGGAAGATGTTATTAGTCCTCTTTTGAGTGGGCTTAGTGTAATTTTGTTATTAAAGTCGAACACTTCTGTGGTTATAACTCAGTTTGAACGTGGCTTTCGAAGGGTAAAGATTGAAGTGTGAATAAGGAAAGTGACGATATGGATGATACCTCAGCAGCTTCTCGGAGTGGTGAAGAGTCAACCTCGGCAGCAGAAGATTTCGAAGTGAGACAACGAAAAAGAAACATAAAAGATGAAGGTTTAGATTCTGAGGGCGAAGTGAGTGATTCCGAAGAACATGTTTTAGAGGAAGAGAAAGAGCCTTTTAGCCAAATACTTAACAAACTATCAAGGGCAGTTTCTAGGAAAGATGCCTCCGAATTACTACACTCCATGGCGACCTCGAAAGGCATTTCGTTTTGGATCCCCAAAGGAGAAATTTTGTACCAAAACAAGCGAATTCCAGACATAAGTATAGCCAAACTCAGCAATTAGCAAAAGCCGAGAACGCTTAATGCGTTTCTGGATGGTATTGCCGAAATAGGCATAAACAAAAAAAATATTAGCTGATATAGTATTTAGGGAAAACGAAATACAAACTAGTAATAGGTCGGACGACGAATATGAACGCGACAGCGACACGTCAAGTCAAAATAATGACGAGAGTGAAAGCCGAACAGGGTGAAGGAAGTGAATACGACGATGAAAATGACGGCGACTCTGATGAACACTCAGATGACGGAGAAGGAACAGGTGACCTAACGTCTTGCCAGAAATGCAGCAGTACCAATCTCTGTCATATATTTGTTGTTAAATGCCGGAAATAATAAATGGCAGGATGGATATATTTCAACTCAAGCCAGCCGGGATTGTGAATTATGCCAAGACAGATTTACGGAAAACTTTAGGGAAATTCAAGGAAAACTTTACGAGAAATTATTCAGCTTTGTAAGCATGTGGGGTTTTAAGTCACACCAATGTCTTGTTCTTTTTTTTTTTAATTTCAACGTAGGGTGTAATTATGGGCAGGGTTTCCTATTTTACTTTGGGTGGGTGTCAGGTACTAAAACCTTGTTGGGGACCTTGTGTCCTTTTGTTTTATGTACCTAGTGCTTTACACTAAATCCGAAAATAAATAAATAAATAAATCTGGCCGCAAACAACATTTTGAAGCGGATAATGACGCTGAAATCGATTCTGAAATTGAATAAAAAATGTAAACAGTGTCAGTGTATTTTGTCTTCTTTTTTTCTCTGTCACAAAATAAACGAGTCGGTTTGTTGATTTTGTGAAGCGAAACGTGAAATAGATCTCCCGCAGGGGGGCCAAAGATTTCATCGTAGAAAAGATACCACAGGCTAGTAGGGTTTTCTATAACCTATATAGTATTTATCGAATACTCACTCTGTGTGAAACGTAAACATCGCATCTGCCTTAGTTTTGAGAACATCGATCGTCGATAAAGTCGAACTAAACAATTTGCATTTTATGTTCACAATATTTTAAAGCACTCAGTAAACTCACCTTTTTTCATCTTGAAATATGCACATACTCGGTAGATTTTTAATAAATGAATAAATAAATATCCAAAGGAGGATATAAGCTGTCTTGAATTGGTGTTCGAGTTCATTTGAGTTTGTAGAGGAAAAAGCTGGAATCAACTATGTTATCACGAGCTAAGAGAAAAGAAAGAAATAGCATTGGAAGCACGACCAGCGAGACTTCTAGCCCAGAAGAGAAACGTGCAAGGAACAGGGATCTATCAGAGGCCTCCTCAAACGACGAAGACGTGATCGACTCCGCTCTCACAATGGCAAAAGGGGTAGGCGACAAATTGGACTTGATTTTGGCCAAACTGGGAAAATTGGAAGAACTTGAAGCCAAAATAACAAATATCGACAAGATTATGCCAGATACGAGTAACAGAATCACTGAAGTAGAGCGTTTAGAGATGAAGGTAAAACACAGAGGAAAAGACCATTGAGTTAGATGAAGGAATCACTCATATGGCAAAAGATCTGGAAGATGCTAAGGCGTCGAAAAATGAGAGCGAAGAGAATATGAACGAAGAAATCAAGGAGCTGAAATTGAAGTTGTTAAAGATGGATGTTTATCAACGCCGCGAGAATTTACGCTTCTATGGAATACCGGAGACAGAATCAGCCGAGAATGGTGACACAACATCGATATTACGGGACTTTCTGGACGACGAAGGAAGACAAACGGAAAAGCCAAACCGATAATCGCGAGACTTGCACATTACCCAGACCGAGAAAAAGTTATGGAGCTGCGTAAGGAGCTGACCCGAGATTCTGGATATGGTATAAGCCCGGACCTACCGAAAGAAGTTGTCGGAATTCGTAAACTTCTCATACCAGAGATGGTTGAAGCACGGAAGCAAAGCAAGGTTGCATTTTTCAGCAGAACGGAGCCCGGCGTCCAAGCTTTTTATTGATGGCCGCCAAGTCGTGAGTTAACTGTGTATTAAATTGATGGAAAGCTTCGTTATCTAACGCTCATTTAATCATGTATTTCTTCCTTTTCAGCGCTTGTTAGAGTATATATTTATTAAAGTATGAAGTTCAATTTACTTGCACAATTTAATTCGTCTTTAAGTCAATATATATAAAGTAACAAACCTCTACAATAATGCAGACTCAAGCTATCATTTTCAAATTAGTTTTTGATTTTGTTGTTCACTGAGTCATGAATCGATTCGTACCGAGCAAATGTTTTCTTAAAAAAAAATCTGCACATTCCACAACTATTTTTTTTGGGGGGGGGAGGGGATAACACTCTAAGAACTCATTTAAAACTATAAGACACGCAAAGTGCGAGACTCAATTAGTCGTAGCAATACAGATCATTGAATTCTGGCTACGTTTTTGGCTTGTTTAGAAGTATTTTTTCTTGTCATTTGTTGTTATGTTCGTTTTCCACTTACACAATAGGTTATTATACAGTTTTGTATCATATATATGTTTATTCGTATGGTTTAGTATGCGTATATTATGCTACAACTCGCACCAAAAGGTTATTAAAAGGTTCTTATAGTTGATTTAAAAGGTAATGGCTAGCATGAAGTTAATCTCACTCAATGTTCGAGGCCTAAATGATTTAAAGAAAAGGAGGACCATCTTCACCTGGGCAAGAAATCGAGATGCAGATATTACTTTACTTCAAGAAGCACACAGCACCAGCAAAGTAGAAAAACAATGGAAAAATGAATAGGGCGGGAATATCATATTTTCTCACGGAACTAATAGGGCGAGAGGTATTGCAATTATAATTAGAAGTGGCATTGATTTTGAACAAAACAAGCTGGAAGTCGATAAATATGGAAGGTACGTATTTCTTCAAGCCATAATTAGCGATGTTAAGGTACAAATCATCAACGTCTATGCGCCGACAACAGAAAAAGATACAACAAATTTCCTTGCTCATAAACAAAATCTCGAATTTCATTGATGATGATTTTTATACAATTGTAGGAGGAGATTTCAACTGCCCCCCCCTGGGGGGCTCTGATAAGAAAGGCGGATCCGCCTCCCTAAAGAATTCAAGTATTAATGAGTTGCAAACATTAATGAGAACTTTTTACTTGCAAGACGTTTGGAGAATTAGAAATCCTGATAAAAAAAAAATTCCCTTGGAGACAACATAAACCTTTGATTCAGTGTAGACTAGATCTCTGGTTGACTTCAAATGATCTTCAAGACTATATAAATTGCATTGATATAATCCTATCGGTTAGGTCCGATCACTCAGCGATAGTTTTAGAAATTGATTTTTCTCCTGAACACAGCCGTGGAAAAGCTCTTTGGAAATTTAATAATAGTCTATTGAATGATAATAATTTTATAGATTTGATGAACAAAAACATACCCTTACGGTTCCAGAGTACCACCTCGAAAAAAATATACAGTTGACATGGGAATTAGTAAAATACGAAATAAGAAAACTTTCTCGGTCGTTCTCGGAACAAAAGGAATTATAAAACGAAAAATATGTGTAAATTGACAATTGATAATCAGGTAACAACAGAACCGACAAAAATTCTCGGAGCGCAAAAAGACTACTACGAAAGACTTTACACATCCAAATTTCAGGACGCAGATGATAAAACACTTTTTTTGAAAACGTCTCATTTTAAAATCAACTGAACGAAGAACAAAAAGGAAAATTAGAAGGTAAATTAACTATTGATGAATACTTAACTGCACTTAATGCACTTGAAAATAACAAATCTCCAGGTAATGATGGTATTACAGCTGAGTTTTATAATAATAATAATAACAATAATAATAATAGTAGTAGTAGTTTATTGGCACTTTGAAAACAAAAACGTTTACATCAGTTGTAATCCAATAAAAGGAAAAAAAAAGGAAAAAATAAATAATATAAACTAGCGAATAACATACAACAAGATTTACTCTGTAACTACAACTGTTATAACCACTGACTAGTGTTTTCCACCATTGTTACTCATTATTTCATATATTTAAAGTTGCAGTAGAAACGTTTTCTGTCATGTCCTTGAAAAATTTGCCAGTGAGATCAATAATAGAAACATCATTTAACGATAGTATATAATGGAATAAACTCTTGAAATCTAATGTGGAAAAATTGGGGATTTAGAGCGACTAAATCATTTATAAAAAGAGATCTCCTTTGTTTAAAGGTATTGTCCTGGCATTCGAACAAGTAGTGAAACTCGTCTCGTCTCATTTTATATAACATTTTGGTCTCTTCTCGGACACCTACTCGTTAAATGCTTTAATGAGGCATACGATAAAGGATGTCTTACCAGCAGCCAGCGTCAAGCCGTAATAACATTGATTGAGAAAAAAGACAAAGACAGAAACCTTTTAACAAATTGGCGCCCGATTTCTTATTGAATGTTGACTACAAAATTGCATCTAAAGTATTGTCCAGTAGATTGCATAAAATACTACCTGAAAGCATACATTCTGATCAATTGGCATATGTGAAAGGCAGATGGATTGGTGATTCAATTAGATCAATTAATGACGTAATGAATTATACAAAAGACAAAGATATCACCGGACTACTATTGTTTCTAGACTTCGAGAAAGCTTTTGATTCTTTGGAATGGTCATTTCTTTTTAAGTGTCTTAAGGCCTTCAATTTCGGCCCGTCTTTTGTCAAATGGATCAAAGTTTTTATAGTGATATTACTAGTTGTGTAATAAATAACGGCGTGACTACACACTATTTTCCTGTGACTAGAGGAGTGCGGCAGGGACACCCATTATCACCCTTTTGTTTACTCTTGCGGTAGAAGTGCTGGCGGTAGCTATCAGATCCAATCCAAACGATAAGGGGATAACCATAAACAATAGAGAAACTAAATTAATTCAGTTTGCGGATGATACCACCGCTGTACTTGATGGGGTTTTGTCTGTGAAATATTTAATCAGACTTCTATCTGATTTTGCGAGTCTTCTGGCCTGAAAATAAATCAAGAGAAAACGCAAGGGCTCTGGGTTGGGAGCAACAGGAAGTGTAGAAAACGTCCCTTTGGCTTTTCATGGCCTAACAAGCCGTTAAAATCTCTTGGAATATTATTCTCGTACAACCAAAAAGAAAAAGACGAAGCAAACTTTAGACCCATTGTAAAAAAATCTGAAAGCAACTTTAAATATTTGGCGTCAGAGGGGCTTGACACTGATGGGACGCATATCGATAGCTAAAACTCTAGCACTGTCCGAATTAACGTACGTAACATCATTTGAACCAGTCCCAGACTGGGTAATTCAGGGAATTGATTCAGCTGCATACAGCTTCATCTAGAAAACGAAGAAAGATAAAATTAAAAGGAATACCTTAATTGCTGAGATAGCTGAGGGCGGACTGCACATGACCGATGTGCGAAGCATGATCAAATCACTTAGGACAAAGTGGATCCAAAGATATTTCACATGTGAAACTACCAATTTCCCGAAACCACTCTGGAAAAAATACCTTTCTATATTACTCGCCCCTGTAGGAGGCAAATTAATTTCCCATTGTAATTACGACACACAGTTGCTTCCAATTAAAATACCTAGGTTTTATCTTGAAGTATTGTTATACTGGTCAGAATTTAAACCCGCTGACGAAAGAAGCAAAATGATTGTGTGGAATAACAAGCTTGTATTAATCGATGGGAACTCTGTATTTTGCAAGCAGCTCTTTGACATCGGTATAATTTATATTGGAGATTTATTTAAAAGCCGCGGTCACGCTGTAACTTTCGAAGAATTATCCTCAAAAGGCACAAAATTAAGTTGTTACATGATCTGGAGAGGAATTATTGAAGGAATAAGGTCCAATTATAGAACTCCTTTAGAGTTAACAAGAAATGCCTTTTCTATGAACAAACTTGAAGTGTTGATAAATGGAGAAAGTATTACTTTGTCTTCTCTTGCAAATTGCAAAAAAATCTATCGAGAATTTGTTAGTAGGAAGGTGGAAACTGGATCTACAATTACGAAGTTAAAGTTAGAGTTCAATGTAAATGATGAGGAAATGGAGAAAGTTTTCCTACTTCCTTTTATGACTACGAATGACATTAAAAGGTGAGATTTTCAATATAGATTAATTAATAATTGTGTTTATACAAACCAATTTCTTAAAAAATTGGACTAGTGCAAGAAGATATATGTACATTTTGTAATGAAGAATTAGAAACAACACATCAGTTATTCTTTTATTGTATTTTTACCAGAAAATTCTGGAATGAAGTAGAATCATTTGCAAATTCATTGAATTTATACGACAAACCGCTGGATATTCGAACAGTGTTTCTGGGGGACACAAGAAGCAATTGTCCTCCTCCAGTTAACCACGTTATTATCCTGGGAAAACGTTTTATTTACAAATCGCGACTCCAGGAAACAATCCCATTATTCAATATTTTTAAACCAGAGACTGAAAATACATACAGAATTGAAAAATATATTTCCACTAAGAATAATTGCATTGAAAAATTCAATAAAAAATGGTCTGCTTTCACAGAAAGTCTTTAGACCTCGAACATGTATTTACTCTTCTACTTTTGCGTTATATATTTTAAGCCTCATTACCGATTCTTGGTGCCTATATTGGTAACAATCCGAGATTTGCTTTTTTGTAACTATACTTGTGACTCTTTTTGTATTATTCTTTTATTTATTTTATGCTGTGTAAGTTGTATTTATTGTAAGAAATTTATCTCTATTTTTCTGGAAATAAATTTTTAAAAAAAGAAATGTTACCACGAGCGGCAGTATGATGAAATTCGTTCTTATTAAAATTCTAAGTTTTGAAGCTTTGTGGTGCAAATCGAAACAAGGTTTATAAATATGAACAGCAGTTACAACATGTTACAAATGCGTTCATAACTGTTTAACCGTTGTTTTTTTGGAAAACTAAAGTCGCGGTACGTCTGATCTGACTAAATTGGAGCGAGCCGCAAAGCGTATTTCAATCGTATTGCTTCAAGTGTTAACACAAACCCAAAGCCATTTTGGTCCTTTTTTAAGACGAAATCTAAGCACAGCTCTTTTCCCGACAATATATATGTACTTGGCTGACAATACAGTAGTTTCTAGCGACTTGGATAAGGCAGAGGCTTTCTCACAGTACTTTCAGTCGATCTTTACAGATCATACTTTATGTTCTTATTCTCCTTCTTCTCGTACCGGTAATCACACATATCTCTCTTAAGGAACTGAAATCTGTCAACGTCCACTGGCCCTGACAGGTTGCCTGCCCGCATTGTAAGGGAATGTGCAGACGAAGTATGTGTGTCTGTATATGACCTCTTCAACCTTTCTCTTTCTTCCAGTAGGATCTTCTCTGAATTGAAAAATGCTAATCTGTGCCATGTATTTAAAAATGAGGGCGAAAAGGCTCTTCTCTCTAATTACCGTAGCATATCGCTCCTTCCAATCCTCTCTAAGGTCTTTGAAAAGTGTGTGGCTGGTAACCTAGTTGACTTCTCTTCTGAGCGGCTCTACTCATTACAACACAGCTTCCGTAAAGGGCTCTCCAGTACCATGACATCGACAAAGCTCTGGACAGAGGTGCTGAAATTTATGTAATTTATCTTGACCGCACCCGCACGTTCAATACTGTGTATCACTTTAAACTTCTTACTGAGTAAACTCAAAGATATAGGAATCACTGGCTCTCTATTTAAATGGTTTTCTGACTATCTGACACTTCGCCAACAACGGGTAGTTATTAATGGTACTTCAAGTTCATGGACAACTATTACAATACAATACAATACAATAACTTTATTTAAAGTGGGTAAATACATTTAGCTTGAAGCTAGTTTACAAGTATTCC
>JANRMR010185332.1:0-11209 GCA_025434825.1 Bergia sp. 'catenularis'
AAAAATTTCGGAACCGTGCCCCCCCGTTTCAAAATTTCTGGATCCGCCCCTGATTTGTAGTGTGAATGGAGCTGAAGCAAATGCAGATGCAGACGCAAGCCACTTTGTAAAACAGAGACAATCAGGTATGCACACCCTCTTGGCTTGCGTCACTTGCTTCACTTGCATCCCTAGTGTGAATGCCCTTGCGCTTGCATCTGCGTCTATAGTATGAACAGGCCTTAAGCGATAGAGTTAAGCAATTCAAATAATGGCGTCGCTTAATCCTGTGAGGTTTACGCGTATGTTGCAAATGATGACAGCCTTTAATTCTTGTCTGCAAATACTTCCCCTCTGATAAACGATAGCACGCAAAAGTTGGTTATTTGGCTAATTTTAACATGCTCTTTTTGGCAGTATCGATGCGCGGCCAGTTCCATACCGGTTTCCGGAAATCTTTCCAACTTCTTTAATATTGAAATTTTTACTTTTTTTTATAGCAGGACTATGAAAAAGCATGGAAAACAGAATTTTTGTTCAGCGTCAAAGTCTGAAAAGTTTCCTGAGCAGCATGGCCCAAATCCCGCAACAAACTTATCAACCTCGTTCCCTGGGCTTTTCCCTAACAAAATGGAGGGGCCCGCCCCTCCATTTTGCTAGGGAAAAGCCCTGGGAACGAGGTTGCAAACTTATGCTTTATATTAACGCTCATAAGTTTAGCATCTGGTCCGAGTTTTTCTTGGTTCCATTACTGAAGCAAAGGACACTTCCGTTATAAGGAGAAACACATTACAATTGTATGTAACAATCGAACATATTTGTTAAATTCGTGTAATATAATTCAAACAGCAACCTCACAGGTATCACAGATTGACAAAACCGCTCTTCAGTATGTCAAGTAATAAAACAAGTCTCCTGTAAATATTAAACATGTAATGCCTCTGCAAAAGTAGGCAGCAATCTCCTAATTGACAGTTCTTGTAGTTTTGTTTTCTATTTTTTTATTATTTTATACTTCAATGACTTCACGCGGCTACAACGACGCCTTGTAGCGCCTTTTCGATTGACGATACATATTAGTAGGGTATAAATACTGCTTCGAGGTTTTAATTTCGGTGTCAAATACCCCGGGGGTCGCGACCTGAACAAGTGTCAAATTCCAGGCTACTTGGGACTTAACTCAAGTCAAATCCCCGGGGGATGCCCAGGGGGGGGGGGCACTTTGACTCAAATTGACTCATACATAAACGGTTCGATGCGTTTTGTAAGGAAATGTACGAAAGTTGCCTCGCCCAGGGTAGTTCGAACAGGCGGGTTATCCTTCTACCCGGAACAACTTCTCTCCACATGTGTGTGGGTCAGATGTAGGGCATTTGACATTTTACGTCATTTTTTTCAAATTCCCCACCCTGGGGACGGAAATTTTGGTCAAACTCGATCAAATTTCCCCACCCCAAATTTTCAGATATTTATATTAACCGTAAACTTTCTGATCATCTAAAATATACATGATTTTCTTTCACAGGATATTCAGATTTTCATTCAAATTAATAGTAAAAAAATAAGTTCATACACATATGTTTATTTATGTAAAACGTCCACAACCTTGCTCACCTAAACTCCCGCTGAAACTCAGAAACTTCGCTGCCTCTTGCTGCAAAACAAACTTGGTCCCAGGCTTCTTCTCTGGATATTCAAATCACCCGACCCTGGGGACGAGCTTTCCGGTCAAATTTCCCACCCTCGGGAGGACAAGTTTGTTCAAATGCCCTACATCTGCCCGCCTCCCCCTCGGGCTTAACATTGATAGGTTAATTTTTGTAGTATTTTCAATGGGCCAATCCCTAATTACGCTTCAGTTCCTGCAAACAATAACATGTTGAGGTTTGGTGCCACGTTCCATACATTTGCTGTATTTCTTAGCACCTGCCCTCGACTTCATGTTATTGTTCACTTGAATTGAAGCGTAATTCGGAAATGGGCTATTTGATTGTGCAAAAATAGTCTAAATCTTACTCACAGAAAAAATTTATTGCCCAATACTTTGCATAAAACAATCCATCTCCACCACAAGAGCTGAATAGGTACTGCACACGTCACGCTGCCGACATGTTGTGCTGTTTATTTCTCCAAGGCCTGTTTCAAACGTCGCGCCACTACCATGCCGAACTAAATATTTCAGGAATTAAATTCGACATTAGCACGGCAGTAGCACAGCGTGGTTTCAAACGTCGTGCACTGCCGTGTCAAACTCAATTAATAAATTATGAAAACTTTCATGTTTCACTTTTTCAGTCTCTGCATACAGTTTTACTTTTTCTACCATTTTGCATTTGGCGCGACAGACATTTTCTGCTCTGTTTAAGGTTCACATGGATGTACAGTTCTTTCAACTTTTTCAGGAGCCTTGATCTTTGGCATACAACATTCAAAAAATTCTGCAGAGTTTTTCTTTTGGCAGAATAATTTGACTTCGTCTCTTGCACAGCACTTCCAAAAAGCTTATACCCTTGAAAGCAACCTTGCACCCTGGGAAAGTCCATTCCACCTTTCTTTATTCAGCTCTGTTGAGCTAGCTCAGACCAACAGATTTGGTCCTGGCACCTTCGTGGGAGACAAGTAAAAATGGACTTTCACTAAAATGAATTACTACTCTCTAAAAACATTTTTGTAGTGAAAAAGTGGGCCAAGGCTTTCTTCACTCAGGGACAACATATGAGGAGGGGCGAGGGGATGCAAGAGCTTTGGCAACCCCAACTTTTAATAATAAAATCATAGAGTTTCTTGGAGAAAACCTCTTCACCCCCTCACCCCCTTCCCCCAACTTTCAAAGTAGCTGCACACTCCCTGCCATTTGGAGCTGATACTGTACTTTTAAAAGTTTGCTTGAATTCATAAATCTTCAGGCCTCACATTTACAAGAGAACAGCCACAAAAGCTGGGCCATAGAGGAAAATCCAAGACAAGACAAAACAGGTGTGAATTAAGGTATCTTTGGGGTTCACGATATGCTTCCTCAGCAGGGTTCGAAATTAATTGGGAGAAAAGCTGACCCTTGCTAGTTAATTTAACCATGGGCTGTTTAAAACACCACAGAAATTCAGTTGATGGTTACCCAGTAACTTTATTTAAAAGTAACACAGAATAATAGCCAAGTTTTGTACTCCCAATTGCCACTTTTTACAATGACTGTAGACTCAATTTTACAGCTTTGGCCTCAGCATGGTGTTGAATATACATTAATAACAGCGAGAAGGGTTACAAGTCTGGGCCTTCAACAAAGCACAGAAGTGTGAATGGCTCGTATCTACATTGGTATTTATGAATATTTAACATCAAATGGAAGCTAATACTGCAAAACCAAGTCTGTAGTCACTGCAATCAGTGGGAACTGCAAATATGAAACTGGACTATTCAGTATTAGAAGATTTGAAGCAGCACAGGTATTCAATAAAATGTTTTAATAGACTTTTAAGAGGGGTTTAATATTTTATTACATACTGTACTTTGTTCAAGCCGGATACTTTCTGGTAGGGCCAGCTGAAAATTAGGATGAACTGGTCAAGAAAATTGGTTATTTCGACCCCTGCTGAGGGATTTATTTTTTAAATGTAGGTTCTCCAACACTGAACAGATGAACAAGTTTGCTAACTTGCTGAAGAGCTGATTTCAAAGAAATTTTGAAAGCTTTAATTAGTTTGAAATAACTTGGACATATATGAGAAACAATTATTAAGATGACAAATGCCTTGTCTTGCCTCTTGGTAGTTGCAGCCCTGTGAAATGAAAGGTTTTTTTTCTTCAAGAATAAAAGAATCATTACTTTGAATTATCAGTTATATCACCATGTATCTTGATACACCATACATGACAGATTGGTCCAAAGAAAAGGAGTTTTGGTTATGTGAGAAAACGTGACATATGATAAAACCAATTAACAAATGTTTTCAACATCTTGCAGTAATCACCATCACTCTAGGATCAACCGTCCTACTCAATATCTTCTACGTGGGTGTCTCCTTTGTTGCCACCTGTTCAAATAAATAAAAATTCAGTAAAACTTGTGTTTATTGTTTTCTCAAATTAAATTGTCTCAACAAAATTAGTAACAGGGTTTGTACTCTTTTGACCTTCTGAAATTCCACGACTATTCTTGATTTATGCTGTCACAATGTCACTAGCATTAACAGCACTGACACTATAATTGCATTGGCAGTTACCACCAATGTAAATTTGAATTGTATACAGAAGACAACAAATCATTTCTCAAAAGATGAAGATGGAAAGAAAAACACTAACACAGCAACTGATCATCAGTAGGATTCCTAAAATGTGTGCAATTCTACAATTGGTTTCAGCTCCATTAAATCCTAGACCAATTGCTGACCATTTTAGGAGGAGACACCCATTAGGTGAGCATAGTTAGTGTTCATCAACATTGCTATCCCACTAATGCCACTCCCCATCACCATCACACCAAACAAAAAGCCTCTTTGCTTATGTAGTGTTCTTCCCACCAAGAAACCCTGAGAGGGTTCCCACTCATTTGAAAAAGCTTCACTGTCCAAATTTTATTTTCACTGACTTTTACACTAATAAATTAAAATTATATTGCATCTAGACATATCCAAAGGTCTAGAGGTGTCCAGAGATGTCTATGGACACCTACGGACATAGCTAGACACCTTAAGACATCTCCCTGCACCAACAAAGTCTTGAGGTGTTCAGAGGTGTCTAGACACAAAATTTATGCAAGCAGGAAGTTTCAAACTAAGTCAGAACCTAACATAGGAGGAGCAGGCATAGCTCAGTTGGTTAGTGCATGGCCTTTGGAGCTGGAGGTCCCCAGTTTAATTCTCAGTGACTCCGATGTCTGCTTAAACTTTCCTCTGATCTGTGTAGCTTTAGCTTTAAATACCTCACCTGTAAAACGGAGCACTGACAGGGGGGGGGGGTAAAGTGCGCACCGTTGGCTTCCATTGATAGCAGCTCTAGGAACTGACGGAACTACCCACATTAAATAAGGGCTAGCTTTACCTAACATAAACTAATGAAACTGGAACAAGTTTCTTTAATGATGATGACCAGAGAAAGAGGTGGGTTTATACTGAGGGGGTTAAAGATTACCACCCTTTCAGCCCCAGCCAGTTTATAGACACTACATTTCTCCTTACAACATCAATACAAAATATTTAGTTGTTTGGTTGTGAGAACAAATGAACTGGTCAAAGGCAGCAAATTATCTAATATGAAAAGTAAAATTCTCCCAAATTGTTTAAAATGAAAGCATAGATATATAATTTAAGAGAATTATAGCAACACAGCATAAGTGTTTGAGGCTGAAAGGGTTTTATTATGTGTGATTGAAATAACTGCCAAAAAAGAGGGAACTTGCCTTCATTTTCGTCCGTTTGATCTGTAGCCCAAAGCGTTAGATTGTCCCTCAATAGTTGCATGATGAGAGTGCTGTCCTTGTATGACTCTTCTGTAAGTGAATCAAGTTCAGCAATAGCAGCATCAAAGGCTTCTTTGGCCAACTTGCATGCTTTCTCTGGAATATCAAGGATTTCATAATAAAACACTGAACAGTTGAGGGCCAAACCAAGACGAATAGGGTTTGTTGATGGCATGTCTTTTGCTGCTTCTGATGCTGCCTGGTATGCCTTCAGTGCATCTTCGGCATCTTTTTTCTGTTGGTCTCCCACTTGGAACTCAGCCAGGTATCTATAATAGTCTCCCTTCCTACAGACATAACAGTTTTGGTGTTTATCAGAATCAATTTAAAAGAATAATTCCTGAATCTGCTCATAGCAAGCCTTTCCCTGAGAGCCATGGGATCATAAATACATGCCTCACACATGCCAAAAGAGTACAAGGCCATTACTATTACTATTATTATTATCATTGCTATTATTACTATCACCATTATCATCACTATCATCATTATTTATCATCATCATCATCATCATCATCATTGTTGTTGCCATTGTCATCACAGGGTTTCTGCTGCTAAAAGCTCACAAAATTTAAGACCTTTTAAGACTTTTTAAGACCCGAATTTGGAAAATGTAAGACCTAATTTTTCCTTAATCTTTTATTCAAAAGTTACAATACAGGCTAACTTATGTAACTTATAACTTCTGTTCTATCATGCAACAACAGTTCTGACATAAAATTTAAAATCTTTTAAGACCTCAAGGATAAATTTTGGCAAATTTAAGACATTTTCAAGGCCTTGAAACTACAAAATAAAAAATAAGCCTTTTTAAGACTCCACGGGAACCCTGCATCATCATCACGACTCAGGCCAGAAAGCCAACAGTCAGACCACAGTTTTTATATCAGGATTGTCCAGTACTTTATAATGTGTGGTTTGATCAACAAGGATTGATTTCGTATGTTTTTTTGCCATCAGATTAGATGTAAAGCTGATTGTCAGAGCAAACTCCTTATGCACCTATCAATATTAAGCCAGGCACAGGTGGGGCAAGTGAACTTAGACAGGAACTTCTATTCAAATCCCTACCCCTGGGCAAATGCTAACGATTAAACAGATGACTTATTCACTGTAAAAATTTGTCAGAAAGTCTATTAAAGCAGTCAAAAATCACCACTATGGGCAGTTAACTGCTGTCAATTCCCCCACATATGCCTGGCCTCCCCTCACCCATCCAGCACCAATAGGTGCATTACAACATTGTCAATTGCTACTTTGCTGACACACAAAGCACCTTTTTTGCTGTAATTGGCAATTTCACTCAGCTTTTCAAAGAGTTGCTTTGAATAAGATATATCAGACCCATAGGTACAATTTCTTGTGGGGAAGTGCAAAAGAACACCGAAGCCACAAGCACCTTGGGGATTCTGGGGGATATGACCGAGGTAATAAGAAGTGTCAACAACTTAATGATCTATCATTCTCATTGAAACACACCTTGATTAGAAAAAACGTATCTGCAATCACACCAAAATATTGTCATACTTCACATTAACCAAGCGTTCAAACTGAAGGTAGTAACAGAAGTGGAAGCAGTCAGAAACAACTGCAAGATTGCCCATGAGTATGGCATCGATGAATCGTTTGTTCGCCACTGGTGCAGGGACCAGGCAATACTTTTCACGCAAAAGCATATATGTCAAGAAAGGATGGATGGTCAAGGATGGTAAGAACATGTTGCAATGTTTTCATTCCAGATTTGTCTTGTTCACTACACATGCATGCAATCCCACATGACTGACATTTGTCAGTGTCATGTGAGCATGTGTTTTGATCTTGCTTTGAATCACGTTTCCGACGTTCTCACTAACTTTATTTCGTTTTCTTTCATGTGTGCATGTGTTAAAAGCTGGATCCGCTACCACTTGCCTTGATAACATGCTTCCGAACAGTCATTGCTTGTTTGGGACTCGTTTTGTGCCCACCTGACCGAAGACAAAAAAAACGATCTCTGTGCTGATGAGATCGACAATGAGCTCAAGACTGACAGTGAACTAGAGAAGATTGAACCAAACAAACAGCTCCTTTTGGAGCCACCAAATAAAGAAAAAGATGTTGGTAGTGCTTTGTTTATGTTTGTGTTTTGTATTGGAAGTTATCAAAACTTCCAAGTCAATCAAACTTAATTAAAACTAAAATTTTTGGCAAAACTCTCAGCTATAAGCTGACCCCCCAAGTCCAGGTAAAATATTCTGAAAATTTTGAACATTCTTGGAAAAAATCGCTCGGCTTATAGGTGAATAACTAAGGTATTAAAAAGGGACAAAATCTGTATAGCTAAAGGTAGAACAGATTACAGTGACAATATAGGTGCTTCTTGGGATTACAATACTACTAACAGTTATATTATTAAGCTAGTGTTACAAGCAATAAGAGAAATAACAGAAATTAAATAAAATTAGGATGAACTAACTTAATTTGACAGGTTCTTAGTTTGGCTACCTAATAAAGCTAATACAGGGTCCCACTTTTTCTTGAATGACTCTTTTGTGTGTGAGGCATAAGCAATGTATTTTTCTATACGTTTTTTTCAGTAATACAATAAATGTTTAACGTTTGGAATAACCTTGAAATGATTGCTTCTATAGATATGAAATTTTGCAGCTAAGAGGATGTGATTCAAGGTTAAGTCAGTCTTTTTGTTTGAGAATACTCTGTAAAGAATTTCAGCTTGCCTTAGATAAAGTTTTGAATTCCCAAAACTGTACCAGTTTTGAAAGCTTAGCCAAAAGTCTTTCGTGACATTCTAGAAACACATGTTTTATATCCTGTGAATCATGTTGGCAAAGCAGGCAGTTTGACATATGAACTATTCCCATTTTGTAGAGTAGAGAGTTTGTTGGGAGTATGTTATTTGCTTTGAAATTCTTTTTCATTTTCCTTGAATTTCAACTCTTAGAAGTTCCAGAGAGCAAAACTGAAAATGTTTTAAATAAATGAGGAAGAAGTTAAATAAAATAGAGGGCAAATTGTCCATTCAAGAGTAGAAAACATAACTTTTTGTGCAAACAGACAGTGAAAGAAGATAAACTTGTTGCTCCAAGAATCGAACCAGCAACTTGTGTGTTACGTCATTTCATGAACCAATGAGAATGTAGGAACACATCCCAATCCTGGGTTAGTTAATCGATGCACTAATCAAGGTTTGAGGAACGCTTTTTAAACCATCAATTAATTAATCCTTGGTTAGCAAAGTTAACTCAGAATTAGGGTTAACCCAGGGTTAAGTTAACTGAGATTTTGAGATCTGGGACCAGAGTTTTTAAGGTGCTTCTTTATCAGCATTCTGCTTCCCAAATAAGGATTATGAAGTAAATTCATGACCAAGTTACCATGAAAGACTAAAAAGAGCCTACAACAGTTTTAATTTATCTGTGCATTGCAACTAAGACATCGCCCTGTTAGAGCCTTTTTGATTGATCAGAGGGTCCATTTGAGGAGGACCTTTTGGGGTTGTGGTGGGTGTGTATGCACCCATCACACCCCATCTGGGTTCTTGGGACAACAATAATAATAATAATAACAATAATGGTGTTACCCAGACAACATTTCTATAGAGTGGCTCTTCATCCATCTGGGGG
This sequence comes from Bergia sp. 'catenularis', assembly GCA_025434825.1. NCBI lineage: Eukaryota > Metazoa > Cnidaria > Anthozoa > Zoantharia > Parazoanthidae > Bergia > Bergia sp. 'catenularis'. The sequence goes on from JANRMR010185332.1 coordinate 9,058, forward strand.
GTCAAATGACTTAATGTCCCTGTCCAAGGATGGTGTGGAGAAAGAAGGTCACCTAAATATTCAACCCCATGGGTAGGAGATGAGAACGAAAATTTTTGGATTTTATCTCAGACATAAACTTGATATCCAGTATCTCAACACAGCATCAAAGCATTTTTAACTTGCCACACAGAAACGTTTCGAATCGCTCACACTAAATTACTACAGTTTCTACAAACTACACTCACATTTTCTGGTAGAAAACCAATGCTTCTTTATCGTCCGCTGGTACACTGGAAATCAGATTTTCATCAAGAACTTTCAAAACATCTGTGCAAACTCCCTTCAAATCCTTTGCCACTGCTGCAATATAATCCTCAATAATTTTCTCGCCGACTCCTCTCTCCTTGTCTTTTGCTTTTACGGCTGACAACTGTCTCCACGAAGCACGATGACGACCGACCACATTTTTGTAGGCTACTGAAAACAAGTTTCGCTCTTCTATGCTCAAATCCGGGTAGCTTGACGCAACGCTTTTCATATATTGAACCATATCTGTAAAAGAAAAACATGTAAAAAGAAGTTGAATCCAAGACAACATAAAGAATTTACCCACTGTCATAAATCAAAGATATAAACCAAATATATTAAAGATATAAATCTGAAAAATCACAAATTAAATAAATACAATGATATACTCATATAGTGATAGTCAGATTACTTATACTACGTACCAAACGAGCTCGTTGTCAAACCCCAAAATGCGGAGTTTTTAAGAACAGGAATTTTATTCTTTATCGTTCTCCAAAATTTGGGCAAAATAATACGTTTTCAGTCAAGTGATATATCGATAGTCGCCTTTACCTTTCCGCTCCAGCATAAGTGACAAGTTCAAATTCCGACAGGACGCTAAAGCTTAAGGTAAAGACATCGACAAGGAAAATAGTTTCTACCTTCATATCTTTCAGCTTGCTCCGCCAATTTGGCCAAGAACACACGATCCTCTCTTGATGAAGATTCATCTGCCATTTCGATACCCGACGAAGAAGAGAATGATATACTCCACACTCAAATGAATCTGCTTCCTCAAAAACAAGATGGCCGACTAAGGGTGCGGTGCCTGCCGGTAAACTGTTCCGTAACACGTGACCAACGACGTCCGTTTCCATTGGCAACGCAAAAGACGTAATTCGAGTTTGAATGTCACATACAGGTGGACTGAAAAAATGTCAAACATGAGAGATATGAACCCAGGCAGTTCCTGATTTTGTACTGCTCACACCGATTTTATTTGCCAAGGTGAGCAATTTCAAGGTAACAATTAGCTATTAAAATAACTGCAATGATATCAGCTCGCACTTGCGCACAGTTTGAATACTAATAAGCTATAGTTTCGACGGGTCATATATTTCATGATTTGTGCTTATTTTTGGTCAATTTTTTTTTGAAACAGGTGTGTATTACTTACAAAATATCTATAAATTTAAAGCAAAGAACAAAGTCGAGCAAATAAGGAGAGGTATTCAACAGAAAAATGAATATAAATAACAATTTATTTATATATTTAAAACAAAAATATACTAAATAGAATTGAGAAGCACCAGATCAGATCTATCTTTAATACGTACAGAACTGTATGAGATTCAATTTTACTTTTATTTTGGATGACTTAAGAGGGCGTTAATACGTTGTTTTACATTATTATCCAAATCATTCCAAATCTTAATGCAACAGAGTTGGCTAACCTTATCAAAAGAACATTTCTTAAACCAACATCCCAGTACCTGCCAGTAAGTGAAAAATATCTACCACCACTTACACCCACTCCTAACAGAGATGCCGGTCCTTACGATTACTCATTCAACCATCTACATTAAACTTAAGTCTCGTGCCCCTTCTAAAGCCTCGGGCCCTGATAACATTCCAAACTGGCTCTTGAAAGAATACGCCGCGATTTTAGCTGATCCTATTTCCACCCTCCTGAATGCCTCATACTCATTACTGCGAACAAACGCTCCCAATCGCATGGAAACGAGCGAATACAGGCGCGTAGGCAGGGAGGTGCAAAGGGTGCAAAGGGTGCAAAGGGTGCAATATTTTCTTGCATGGTAGCGAGTGTTTTTTTTAAGTATTTGTCAAGTTCAAATACATACAGGGACTTCAAATCTCCAGT